>JASSUY010025888.1:10927-21122 GCA_032466535.1 Forpus xanthops
TGAATGCTCCATCACTGGCAGTGTTCAAGGCCAGGTTGGACATAGCCTTGGGTGGCATGGTTTAGTGGGAGGTGTCCTTGCTCATAGCAGGGGGGTTGGAACTGGATGATCTTAAGGTCCTTTCCAACCCTAACTATTCTATGCTTCTATGATTCTAATGCCAACTCACAACCATGAAAAATTATGAAGCTGTTTCAAAAATAACAGTCACCTCAGTAATAAGACTGGAGGTTTTACACTCATTTGTCTTGTTGAGCTTTTTTCCCTCCAAAACTGCCTACAACAATGGAGGCCTGAAAAAAATACTTTCAAAATTAAATAGAATTTAAACTTTTCCTGCAAGTTCTTGATTTTAGCACCCAGGTGCCAAAGTAAATCAACGTATATTGTCATAAATTCTGAATGGCAGCAAGAGTGGGCTTGATCCAAGGTCACCGAAGTAATTGTGTTTCTTTCCATTGACTTCAGTGAGTTTTGAGTTATTGTAACTACGCAAATGTTGCTTCTTCATATAAATACCACCTTAGTGGTATTGTGAAGTAAAAACTGAGTTACTAAACAAGTCAAATCACCTAAAAAGGTCTACTGGTTTCACTGTACTTGAGATGGTATCTCTAACTATACCAGAATATCTACATCACATTTCATGCTGTTTACTGAAGACCAATGATACATGCTAAACGCTTCCATAAATACTATTATCACCTCTACATTCATTTCTGTCTATTAACAGCATCATGAGTACCAATACTACCACCCCATGTGGCTTACCTCACTGTATAACTCAGCATTCGCTTTCGCTTTGACTAACTGAGGTACATCCTGAGGTAGAGTGTAGTTTGTTTTTGTCTTCTCATACTGGGCTCGGTAGTTCAGCTGCCGTATATTGAAAAAAATCAACAACAAACAGTTATTTTTAACTCATCCAAAATATGACTGTTTGATTGACTGCCATTAAATTTCAAGCTTTTAGTGCTATGTTGTAGATACACTCACAGATACAGCTGACATAAATATGAGGGCAATAAGGCAATTTTAACTTTTACTTAGGTAGTAGGAAGTATAACAAATATTCTATAAATAGAATAGGTACTGATTATCTGTAAGGAGAAAATATATTATCAAAAAACTTGCATGAATAAATATACAGAAGAAAAACTAATACAAATATAAAAATGGAGGAAAATATTAAATCTACTGGTACGTTTCCTGCATTTTTTGAAAGAATTAAACTCAATTTTTATCCTTGTTTTGGTTGTAAATCTGATGAACTATTAAAAATAAAAACACACGAATGCTACAATAGAAATAGAATTATCTCATAATTGTAACAAACAGTGGTGGTCGATGACAGAACTTACATCACTGAGCTGCTGTGCATTTATTTTGGCTTGAGTGATTTGTGGAGTGATGGCAACAGAGCTGTACTTGAGCTTATCTATGTTTTGCCTGTAGTTTACCTAATTTAAGATAAATTAAAAAGATTTAATAAAGGAAGAAATGGCCAGACTAGAAAATGAGAGAATGAGTAGACAAAGTTTTATTAGCTAATATTCTACATAAATCATGATTTAAACCATAATAAACTGAGGGGAGGAAAACACCAGGATCTCTTGCATGAGATGTGAGTTAATACTCTAAAAATTTCCTAGTCTGAGATTACAGTTTGTATCTCACTTTGAAAATGAATTTCATTTACAACCCTTCTCCTTCAAACCAACAAATTCTTAAAAAGTTGCAGCTTCAGCTGGTCCTCAAAAGCATTCCTATAAAACTGATATTCTTAACCATCACTTGGACTATATTTATCAGGCTGTAGAGCTCATATAACTACAGCAGTACACAAATTTCTTCATATTGTTCCATCAGTAACTCAACCTCAAGCACAGAGGGCACCTCTCTCACACAGATCACAGGTATAAGGAAGGTTACATGACCAATTTGTTTCCCCTTGCATGTGACCAATTAGTTCCCCTTCAAAGGGGAACGCCTATCTTCATAGAACTCACAAAGAATGAGAAGCCTATTTAAGTCTCCTCATCCTTTCAGTGCTTGATGCTGCTGTTGAAGCTGTCCAGGATGGTGAGATGTTTTGCAACACTAACTAGGGATAGGTCAGAGCTCACTCATTTCACATCATTGTACAACCTGTGTTGAACTGAAGCCAATGACAGGAGGTGGCAGTACTTTCTATTCCTTTGAGCTCTCTTGATTCCCTGCACTTTTTTTGCTTTAACTTTGTTATCACTAGCTGCTTGCTTCCATGATTAAATCATCATTTGACACATGCAATCTATCACAAGCTCTCCTACAGGGACAGGATGAGCCATGCAAGTCATAAGAAAATATTATTTACATCTTTCAAAGGGGCCAACTTCCTTGTTGTCTGGTACGAAGGAGTGAGAGTAGCTGGGAAATTGTAGTCAACACCATCATGTTTGTAATCAGATTTATAGGCTATCTGAAACACAGAGAGAACAAAAAAAAAAAAAATCATCCTTTTTTTAAGCTGTCATTTGCTTGAATAATTATCAGTCAAGAGGAAAAGAGAAACAATAATATTAATATTAAATGCAGAAAACAAAGTAAGTTCAATGTCATGAGTGACAAAGAAAATGAAATTATTTGCATAGTTTAGCCACTAATTGATTCTTTTTCAGCTCCTCAATTAATCCAGTGCCAACAGTGGGAGCATTAACTTAACTTCCACCTATGACACATTTCTTTTATCTCTCTGCTTAGTTCTCAAGCTTCTTACAGATTTGTAAATAATGTACTTGAAGGAATGGTATGTAATGAAATAGCTTCTTGACTAACCCAGTAAATTAAATTGGAATCCAGAAATCTTCATTAAAGACTGTTTTTTCAACAGAGGTCTGACCCTGGGGGTGGTGGCAACAAACCTTCAACTGATGTCAAAGAAAACTGAAGGAGCTCAGTATGTTGCCAGATAACTGAATTTGCTTATTTTAACTTCTTCCACACAGTGAGCTATAAATCAGTACAAAAAGGTTTCTACATTTTCTCCTTTTCTCAACATATCTATCCTTTAGATCCTCGATACAGTATGATCTAAAGTTTTCTATCAACTTAATCCTGGAAAAAATTAAAGATAAGAAAGCAACAGACACACAAGTGTGATTAATAAAGACTTACATTGCTTGCCAAGCTGCCAACCTTCATGGCATGTAGCATTCGTTTGTCCATGCCAATACCCGCATAATGACCTTTCATCTGGTTCTGGTAGGTTTCTTTGTATTTAAGCTGTACAAAACATGGCAAAAATACTCTGATAAAATATACCTATTCTTAATATGAGTTTCCATATGCTACAGCAATGAAACAAATGATTACAGCTGTGGTCCTCTAGTGCTGCACCACTACAGAAACTCATGAGCCCACCACAACCTCGACATTTTAATAAGCAAAACTTAAAACCCTCTGTGAGTTTCCTGTTTTACAAGATGCCACTTACATATTCTTCATATCACCTGGATACCACATAAAGGAGATACCTCCACATTGTATCAAAACTGGACTGTTTCGGTGCAGCTTTCATGAAGCCCAAAGTAGGGAATTTGATTACATAAGCCACTCAGCCATTTCATGCATGTGGCAAAAGATTTACTCCTCCTATATTTTAGAGAATGGTAGGAGGCAGTGTAAAAATTATACTCAAGTATCATGTGGTGTATTTATTAAGATTGATTATTTTTACACAGTAAACATGTTCCTCTCTGACAACTCTGGTAAAGAATCTTCTGCTTACCTTTCCAGTCAGGAAATGGCTATACAAAATTAAATAAGTAATAATTACAATAGATAACACCAACAACTGACAGCTACTTGTCTAGATTAGCAACCTTTCTTCCATATATCACAATACTTCTTTTCATAACCCTATATAAAATGAGCCCCAGTTATCCATCAGAATAATATGATGTACTGGAAACTTACATCACTGGTGAATTTTGAGATCTTGCTCATATTCTTGAATTGTGGAGTGTCACAGTAGTTCATGCTGTAGCCTCTGTTGTTTTCAAGATCCTTCTTATACTCCACCTTAGTGACAAAAATGCACAAGGGGTAGATACGGCAAAACCTTAACATGCTCTGTCAAGCTCCTAAACACACTTTTCACCAGCGAGACCCACTGTTCAGAGATTTTGATACATGGCTTTCATTAGATGGCATATGATGAAAATTAATATGATTTTCATATACTCAGTTCTTGTTTTATACGCAAAGGAATGCAATCGGTTTCATGCATTTGTACCTCAGCAAAGTGTATGAGACAGTAGCATTAAGAAAATCATTAACAAAACCAAGGATCTATGAAAGAATTTTATGGCGAGTGTGGAGTAAATGAAAGCAAAAAAAGCAATGGGTGTTTTCCACCATGAAAGACTGACCAGGGGGAACCTTACCAGCAGAACTCTTCAGAGCAAATTTAAATGCAAAACTGGTTTAATATTTTCATGAAGTATCTTACTTTGAAATAGGAAAGTTGATGGTGATATTAAAAGGGGTGGTAATGGAAATACGACTAAATTCAGTAATGTGGAGCTTAATACATGTAGGGAGAAGTCATAAAAATTTCAGCTATAACAGCTCATCACCTGGAAAGGCTAAGAGAAAACTGTTCATATGTAGGCTGACTACAGAAAAATGGCAAGATGACAAAGTAGCAGAGCCATCAAAAAGATAAATGTGGTCCAAGGCTGAAGCAAGAGGAGACTTTTGAGCAGGCACTAGAAAGAGCATGTGTTATGTACCAGGATCTGGCAAGACCTCATCAAGAACTTATGTATTCTTACAGTCATTCCTGTTTAAGGAATATGCACTTAGCCTCTAACAGCTGCAATGAAAGACTGTGAGAGATTAGAAGAATTTGGCTTGCTTAGTCTAGGAAAACAAAGGCAGAGAGAAGAAAATTATATCCGTTTATAAACATCTCAGAAAGGAGAACTTTTTAAACTAAAGGGCAATGTTGGCACAAAGCACAGAAGTAATAAAGTGGACAGGAATAAATACAGGCTATAAATTAGAAGAAAAATATTATACAATACTGTGCCAAAACAGCAGGAGCCAGGAATCACTGGCCCAGGAGGCCCCTGCCAGTCCTACTTCCAGGGGTTTTTCATTATTGAAGGTTTTATACTTTGACATCTCAAGAGTATAAGTTTTTAAACTGCCATGGGGAAATCTCTAGAAACTCACATTTATTAATATCTTTATAGCTGATATGACACTATAAATAAATTAATAATTCAGAATCTACTGAGAATTCCCTAGCAATCTTCTTTTGCCAAGCAGAAGAAGAATGTATTAGTAGTAACTCACAGTCTTTCACATGATAGAAGAAAAGAGAAACTTGCATTAACAGAATGGTACAAATTTTGGCTGAGTTGGTGTTACTTCCTGATTATCAGTAGAACCTTCTTTGAAATGGTCTAAGTATGCTAACGCACCCAGGTTGTCCTAAAGCATTTATGATTATAGCTCCACAGGACATTAAGAGCACAATTCAGGGCGGCTTTTTCAATTTATATTCTTAATGTAGCCGGAATTAGGGTTACTTTTGTGGGGTTAGTTTCCCCATACTTCCTTACAAATCATTGAAAGTGTCAGACAACAGCACCTGAAGATCTGCTCTTGCACCTTTCTTTTCTGTTACTGAACTACACACAGAACGTGTTTGTCACGTTCAGGGCAATAAGAACAATATTTGTAGTACTTACTTATCAGACACAAATGTTTGTATGAGCTGCATTAACTTGCTAACACATGGATTCAACCCCTTACCTCACTGACAAGCTTGTTAACACTTTGGGCTTGCTTAAGGGCTAAGTTGTCTTCAGCTGTTAGGGAGTGAAAGTGAGCTGCACCTTTCATCTTGGAAAGATCTTTCTTGTATTTTATCTAAAAAAAAAAAAGTAGGAAAAATTCTAAAACAGATGTCTAACTTTTCACCATTACTATTTAGACTGGCTTCATGAGGTGGGATTAGATTTTTCTTGTTCTAGCCTTGATAAGCTAATTGAACTTGCTAAATTGAAACATTGCAAGTTGTTCCCGAAACAAACCCCATATACAGTCACAGCCCCAACAATCTCTGTCAAGACACTTCACTAGACAGCAATTTTTAGAATCCATTTTTTACATAGATTGAACAGCACGAGTGGTTCACAGCTTGGCTAGTGACTGGTTGAAGCTATTTAGTGTTGGTGTCTAGTACAGGCTAGTACATGCTGAAAGACTAAACAGAAAACAGACTCAGTCCATCAGCCCAGATAGCCCCACAGGGGTTAACTGTCCATACTACAAAGATAGTCACTAGCAGGAACCCTTCACAGCAGCCACAGGGTAGTGACCTGCAGACTGATCCAATTTTTGTCACGACACACAATGGCCTCCACAAATAGGTCTGGGGCTCTTTAATCCATGGGCTGCATGCAAGAATCACACATCACCACCTTCCTTGCCAGTTCTTCAGCTTAGCACCCAGAACTGAAAATGCCCAGCTTAGAAATAAGCTCAGTCTTGTGAAGTGACAGTGTCATACTCTATGGTTTCTTTTTCTCCATATGACTTGTTTTGTGCTAGAGGCATGATACATCAAAATATCAAAACCAGTTCAGCTCATTCATCCTCCATTTATTCACTACTGGGAATACCACAGTAGTCCACAGGATGATTAAGGCAGTTGAAGGTTTCATTAATAATACAGGTGCAGATTTGCCAGGAGGGTTAACCTAACAGTAGGGATCCCCATTAGCTGCTACATCCATCTCCTCCCTCATGCAAGTTGGAGCTGTGTCCTCTTGTATTAATGGATATTATTAATCCCTTGAGGCATCCAGTCCCCAGCAATGCAGTGAAATGTCATTGTTGTTTACTTCTCAACTGTAATTTTAGCATTCTCCTTCCAGGCACTGCTCTGACAAACTGCTGTTTTTAATTGTTTATGAATTGTATTGATTCAGGTTTCATACTTACATCACTTGCCAATTCATTTGCTTTCTTGGCATTTTGATAAGCTGGAGTGATCATAGCAGGAAAGCTTCCTTTCCCTCTGCGTTCTTCAAACTCATCCATATAATCCTGAAGATTATATACAGAAAAATGTATGAGTGTTTACTCATGATACATGAGCAGGTGAGGCCATGGGTGATTTCATAAACCCCATAGTCCTTGCTAGCAGGAAAGTTCATTGCCTCATTTTTACTCTTCTTTTTTATGAAAAAGAAAATTAAATCACCCATTAGCTCAACTGTGCCTGCAACATTACTTGTGTTGCAGTGCAACATAAATTTAGGTAGCAATTAGCTGTGGTCAAGATAGCATTCAAGCATACAGTAATACACCGTTCTCACAGAGATGGTATCCGCTAGCCCTTCTCTTCATCAGTACATTTCCTTGTAAAACTATAAACACATCTAAGGGTTTGGACAGCCAGGAAATTTGCTTAAACTTTCCAAATTTAGCATAGGGTCAGCCTTTCACTGTGATGTGAACAGAAGGCTCTTGATCTCTCCATAGCCACATCTCACATCATAGCTGATCAAAACCACTATTCCTTTAGTACAGTGATATATTTTGACAAAGGATTCATTAATGAAGCAGAAATATCTAGCTATTAAAGTGGGAGCAAAGCACCTTAGGGAAAAAAATCACAAAATTCCATTTCCTTGATTTAAAAAACACAATTGTTGTGGAATTAATACTCTTAAATCCATTAATAGATAATTTCATGTTTGAAAATTTGAAAAGCCTTTAGATAATTTCATAACAAAGACCTGGAGCTTTTTTAAAATGGTAATACCTAATGACCATCCTAAAGCCTTCTATGTCAAGATCTGGGGAGAATATGGTAAGTATACAAACAAGTAAGAGCGTAATGTGCTTTCTCTGAAATCTTTTGTAAATCCTTTGTAGCAAACAGCTAGTTTAAATGAAAAGAGAATGTGTAGTGTGCCAAGAATGTCATGGAGAGCACAGATAGGAAGAACCATAAATATCTGGGGTATCTCTCTTGTGACTTCTCAGCAAAAAAAACCCACTGTAGGTCATTTTATGCACCATCAATGTTACATGTTAAGATAGGTCATGTATTGTGACCAATATAATGCAATTACGGTTATTACATCTAAATTATTCTATAAGCAGACACAGAAAATACAAAATAGCCATCACTAATCAGCTGAGTTAGTTTCTTAAAATGCCATTCATGAGCCTGAATTCTTCACAGCAGCTTGCCATTTTCTTTCTCATCTTTCTCAAATCCTTTCTAATATTGCTCATATCACAAAACAGTATTTTCAAAGTTCCAAATAATTAATTTTAGCCACTTCTAAGGTTTTAAAACTTGAACAAAACAGGTGCTCAGCACACAGGAATTTTATAGTAATGTTCCTTAAATTGTCTCATGTTATATATACATCGGTATGATGTGCCCCCATGATCTCAGCAGTTAAAAATCTAATCCCTTTACCCGTGTTAAGCCATGCTTCACTCAGAAAGATCCATTAATTTCAGTGGCTCTACTTTATTTGAATAAGAATATCGAAATCCAATCTACACAGATTAAAATTCAAATAAAATTTGTGACTGAAGTTTCAAAGATACTTTCAAAGAAAAAAAGCCCTTAAATTAATTCTAAAGACAGAAGCATTCTATAATGCTTGACAATGCAACTAGTGCTTTTTAAAATACATTTTATTTGTCTATTCGTACTAAAACTTGTAGTAGTTCAAAAGATAGAGACTAACTGAAGGCTTCATTGCTACGTATTCCAAACTCATATTCCTCAAGAATGGTTTGATTTTCACATATTACAAGATATAGGTTTGGACAGAAGGGAAGAAACATAAAATAGCAAATATCTGGAGATGCTATAGTCCCTTTTCATTCATTTCTCCAAAGTTTGTAGGTCTCATGAGGAGTAAGGATGAAAAACTTGAGACTAACCATATAGTTTTGTTTATACAAAACCACTATTCAATTCCTTTCAAATTTCCTTCAGCTGTATTCAGTACTTTTTAGCTGTACTATTTTCCTAATTTAATTGAATGCATTTTGAGAGACCACAAATATAATGTAATTCACTTAAAATGAAACAAAAGCAAAATGAATGCCACAGACCAAAAGAGAATTAAAGCCTAATTGGTTCCACAAATACAGAACTACAACTCGTTTAGCACACATGACTATTTTTGTAGATGATCTGAAATCCAAGAGGACATGTATGAACTTCAGTGCTATTCCCACATATTTAGAGCTGCAAAGTTTCTAAGATTTCTAAAAACACTTGCAAGGGAAAAGATGCTCATCCATCTACCAACTTGCTACCTATAATTTCACAGCTCTTTCAGTTTTTCTCCTAACTGAATTTACATTTTCCTTCACATGAAATTGGACATCTTCCACAAGTAAACACATTTCAGTGTGAGATGTAACAATATCACAATAGAAATGTACAGTGCATACAAGCACTGACCCTACCACAAGGATCATGCAGTGGCAGCATATGTACCCTGCAGTCTCATCTTGTAAATCCCAGTGTCAAATATAAAACACATTCAGAGCATGGTGCTGGTGCATACCATGCTTTCATTTGAGAGCTTACATTTTTATACAGAAAAGCAAAGCGAAAGTAGGTTGTGCTGTAGTTTCTAAAGTTTTCAGCAACTGGCCATAGTGATGGCCAACATCAGCATGGGTATCTCTCAGATGCTGCATACCTGGCCATATTGATCTACGTGTTCCCTTGCAATAGTAGCATCTGTTCCAGCTGTATGGGTGGCTTTTCCCTTGATCTCTTTTTCATATCTTTGATGATACTTTACCTAAAAGGAAAAAAGAAAAGGAAATGAGTTTACTCTTGTACACAAATGCTGCATAATTAATAATCAACCATGACCAATAAAGGATCATCAAAACTCCCACTGCCACCAATCTACAGAAGTCAAACATGTCGCTTGAAGATACAAAACCAAAAATAGCAGTGTAGTTTCTAACAGAATCATAGAATAGTTAGGGTTGGAAAGGACCTTGAGATCATCTAGTTCCAACCCTCCTGAAAGGGGGAGGGACACCTCCCACTAAATCATGTCACACAAGGCTATGTCCAACCTGGCCTTGAACACTGCCAGTGATGGAGCATTCACAACTTTCCTGGGCAACCCATTCCAGT
>JASSUY010025889.1:0-11941 GCA_032466535.1 Forpus xanthops
CACTTGTTCCAACAGTTCCATGTCCTTTTTATGTTGAGGACACCAGAACTGTGCACAATATTCCAAGTGAGGTCTCATGAGAGCAGAGGGGCAGGATCACCTCCCTCAATCTGCTGGTCATTTCCAAATTATACCCTTAATTTCTAAACTAAGTACTTATTTGTTAAAGGAGTCATGCTCCATTCATTCAATTACCAACTCAAACAGGGAGATGAATAAATATTTGCCAAACGAGCAGGGGAGCATTTTCATTTGAGGAAAAACATGCCATTATCTAAACACCTTGGTATCACAGAATAAAAACTTCAGAGTCTTCTGTGTCAGACACAATTTCTTCATGACATAAAATCATACTTAGCACAAGTGAAAAGTACTTAAGACTGAAATGAACCTGGATGCAAACTCTGGAAATGACATTATTTTACAACAGTCTTTGAACCTCTTCCAGGAAAGAACATAACAATAATAATAAAATCACATGCAATCACAGGATAATTCAAACTAGAAAGGATCTCAAGAAGTCACCTAGTCCAATGTCGTGCTTAAAGCAGGGTGAGCCTTGCAGTTACTCAGCTTTTCAATCTGGCCTCAAAATTCTCCAAGGATGGAGAGTGCACAATTTCTTCTGGATTCTGGTATCCAAGTCTCCTCACGGTGAAAAGGTTTCTCCTCACACCCAGTGTAAACCTCTCATTTCAACTTCTCCTTGTTGCCTATTGTTCTCCCAGTTTGTGCCACTGAGAAGTGCCAGGCCCCATCCTCTTGATGAGCTCATCACAGGTAGGAGAATGCTGTGATTAGGACTCCCAGCACAGTGTCCTCCTGAAGCTGAACAAGCCCTGCTCCCTCAGGCTCCCTCAACTGGGGAAGTACTCCAGATGTGGCCCTCCACTGAACTCATGCCAGTTTACCACTGTCTTTCTTGTTTTCAAGCACCCAAAACTAAACACAGTATCCAAATGTGGTCCAGTGCAGAGTAAATGGGAATAATCACTTTTCCCCAGCTACTGACTGCACTGCTGTTGCTACCACCCTGGATGCTCCTGGCCTCTCCCCTGCTGGATCCTGCCCAACCTGATGGCCACGACCCTTCCAGGTCCCTTCCACAGAGCTGCTCGCTCTGTCCCCAGCCTGTGCTCCTCCATGGGGACTCTCCTTCCCAGGTGCAAGATTTGGCTTTGTCCCTGCCAAATTACTACTAACTTCATTTCAATGGATAATTCAGTGAATTATTCTTAAACAGGAGCTTAACATTTTCCTCCTTTCTGTTTTGCTCTACTATTGCAGGCTCAATTTACTACAATTTAGGTTAAAGAGGTCAATTAAACAATTCAGGATACATTTAAAATCTGATTAGATTTAAAAGAGAGATAAAGAAGACTGCCCCATTTTCCATGAAGAATTTCTTTTACACTGTCTTCCACTTGCCCTATATATTTTTACATTTGCTGCTGTAACTACTTTGGCTTTGACAGACCCATAAGAATTTACAGAAGCTGCATACTAAAACACAAATCAACTTTTTGTCTCTTAAGCAAGTCTGATAAACCATGAACCACAGTACTTTCTATGTGTATACATTTTCAACAACTTCAATATTAAACCTTAGTCAAGACAATCCTTACATTATTTACCTTAGGCCAATTTGATAGTAACAAGTAAATTTCATAACAGCAAATAGTAAAAATAGTAACAAATTTTCTACACTGCAGGAAAAGTGACCATTAGTTAGAAATAGGATGTTGGAAAGGATTGATAGGCCTGTCAGGAATGAGAGCTTGACAAGTTGGTTAACAGTCGTTTCATTAAGTTGCAGTTGATCACACGTATCACTGAATCTTCAGACAACTTTTGTTTTGTTGTAAAAAAAGTTGATCCCGGCCAGCTGCTGCCCAAGAAATTTCAGAGAGCATTGCAGTTTTCAAAGGAAAAGATTCCGTAAGTTACAAAACTGGGTACGTAGCATATGCCCTAGAAAAGGATATGTTTCTCTGTCCTTTCAAGGAGACCGTGCATGCAATCCCAAGTGGCCACATTAATACTTTGTTTAAACTTTTTAAAAGGAAATGCAAAAGCTTCAGGACTGAAGTACCAAAGCTAGCTATTACGGGCTCTTGAAGAAAGGAAACTAATTTTCACTTTAAAAGCTTTGGGTTTTGTGCTACATGTCACTGACGTTGGGACGGGTTTTAATTGTTTATTGCCTTCTACTTAAAAAAATCACTCTTGATTAAAAAAAACATCAAGAAACACTGTCATTATAAACCTTTCAAGGCAATTTTCAGTGAAAGCCACTTGTGCTTGGCTTGAGTATTCAATATTAGGTCTGCTTCCCCTCTTTCCTTCCCTTTACCTCTCCCTCAAAACTAATGTTAATAAAGACTTCATCATGAGGAACTACATAGCAGGCACTCAGTTCAATTAAGACATTCATGGTTCCCACATACAGTAAAACACACCTGTGGTGAGTTGACCTTGCTGGCCACCACAAGCCCACCCAGCCTTCCTCAGCAGGACACGAGGAGAATAAGGACAGGGAGATCACTCATCAGTTACTGTCACAGATAAAACAGGCTCACTTGGGGAAAATTAATGTATTGCCAATTAAGAATAGAATTGGATACTGAGAGACAAAGACAAAAGTAAACCCATCTTAGTCTCACCCTCCCTTCTTACCAGGCTTGCCTTAACTCCTTCATCCCCAGCTTCTCTTCCTCCTTCTCCCTGAAGAGTGTAGCGGATGGGAAATGGTGTCTGAGGTCAGTCCATAACAGCTCCTCTCTGCCATTCCTTCCTTCTCTCTCCTGATCCAGTCTGGGTCCTCTTCATGGGCTGCAGTCCTTCATGAACTCCATCTTGGGCTTTTTGCCTGGGCTGAAGCTCCTTCAGGGTAAGGCTGCTGCTGAAAGGCCAAATGAGTGGAAAAGCAGGTGGTGGGATAAACTGCTTCATCCTTTGAGACAGATACGGGCTTCAGCCTGATGCTGTCCAATGGCTGGTGTGGGGAGAACACACAAAGACATTATGGGAAGGCAGCCTAAATACACTGAGATTATCTACTCTGTATTAGACAATGAGTCACAGCAGCAGCTCCATCTGTAGCTCACCCACTGAGCTGCAGTGTGGATATCTGCTTGACCATGGCTTTCCATGGGCTGTCGGGAGACAACCTGCATCACCATTGTCTTCTCCAGGAATTGCAAGGGAGTCTCTACAGTGGCCCTGGAGCACCTCCTCCCTTCCACTCCTTCAGCACCCATCTCAGGGCTGTTTCTCACAGATTTTCCCTCACCCCTCATTGCCAAGCAGCATTTTGCCCTTTCACATGCCTTCCCACAGCCACCACCATCTTGGCTGTGGGACTCAGCCATGCCCTGCAGTGGATCCATTGGATCAAGCTGGAACAGTCTGTGTCTGACACAGGGCAGCCCTGGCCTCTTCTCACAGAGGCTCCTGCAGCCCCACACTGTCAATGCCTGGGCATCCACACTGATACGGCATCGCTCAGATTGAATCCAACTCTTCATCACTTGAGCCCTACACACTCCAAGGTGACCGACTCATCCTGATGGTTCAGCATCACAAGGTCATTCAAATGGGTCTTTTTTTTTGGACTAGCCTAGCCCATTCTGGATGGAAATCTAGAACCACAAAGACATTAATGGTTTTAACATGCCTGTCCTCACCTGTTACAGTCAGAAACAGTAGACACCCTATAGTTCTTCCACTGCCTCAGATCCACATACCAATTCCCACACACCAGCACACACTTGTTTACCCACAGAAACTGTATCCTGGGATTATTCCCCTGTAGGGCACATGGATGTCATACGGTTGAAGCTAGAATATGTCTATCATGATGGTGCTAGCAAGTCTTTTTCAAGAGTCCTGCAATAGGAAATTTAATGTCAAGAAGTAGTATAAATTTTAAGTTCCCACCTCACTGTTCATGTTGTAATTGTGAATATTAACATTTAGGCCTGGAATGGCCTTAGTTAAATCACTGCAAATCCACAGAATCTACACTAGTTTTATTAGTGCTAGTTCATATTCACAGAAGTATACCTAGGTATAATAGCTCATACAGTAACCATAATACCGATTTCATATCCTTTAAGCTGTAGCGCCACAGGTCCATTCACATTCCTAGCAAGCAAAGCATTTAAGAAAATCTCACGAAAACAAAATAGTTGAAAAATACAAGAAATACTTCAACTGCAAGCAACTGACATTAGAAAAAACAAGTTTTGCATTGTCAGCACTGCCTATTGCAAGCAATGAAATTAAAATGAGGAGCAAGGAAATATTTTCACTTAACCTTCTAAAGCAATTTATGCCAGTGAGATCATTTAGGGCAGAGGAAAACTTGCCATGAGAGGTCATATCTCTTCAGTGTTGCATTTTTGGGATGAGGAGTCAAGAAACTAAGGAGAACTGTGTGGACGCCTATGAAAATCCTCCTGCAGCAGTGCAGAGGGAATGCCAGGTCATTAAAAATTAACTTTCCTTCTATTTTCTGATGTGTAGTCTGCTATGTCCAGATACAACACCATGTTTCATTAGCCAAAGAAAATACATCACACACTGGAATTGAATATGATAATTGAACAGCTTTAGATATTCAGTAAATTGACAACTATGCACCACAATTCTGGGACGTCAAACCCCAAACTCAATAAAATTGCAATATTTATCTCCAAAACCGTAACTGTCTAAACATTTACATCAAGTTTCTTCCATAAAACACACATTGGAAGTTTAGAAATGTTGACTGAATCATTTCCTGTGACTCAGTGATTTGCTATTGCATCTGTGCAGAACACCAGGAGAGCTGTTTTTAGCCTGACAATTTTACAATTCAATGGAATGTTAATGGCCTCTTAAATTTCATATAAAACAGCTTCTTATCACACTCTTATTATCAGATATTATCTAGACTGAAAAAAAATCAAAGGCAGACTATAACCATGGAGAGACTAAGTAAGAAAATTCCACCATGCAACTGATCTCAAAGACTAACAAGACGGTGTGCCAGAGATTTCCTGTGACTGATCAGATATCTAGAGAATCATTTCACTGTTCCCCTATCTGTATCCCCTATGTTAGGCAGCACACATGACAAGAAGGCGTGGTATGCTGCTGGAGTCAAAAGTTGTGAATCTGTTCCTACTATTGGCCAAAAGTATTTTACCATGTCCTGGAGTCACCCTTGGAGCAGTTCATAGATGTACAGGCTGTTGCAGCCATCTCATCAAAGGGTCTACATTATGCTGAAATCTAACCAATCTAAAATTGATTTGAAATGGGGCAAATTCCACATCTGTCCCTAAATTCTCTGGAATATTTCTTGTGGCTTTACAGTATGGATCCTTTACTTTTTTAACAGGTTTCACATCCCCTACTGACATACCCAGTAATCACAGAAATGAAAAAAATTGGTGCGTGTCAGTATAAAAATCTTCTGAAAAGAGTGAAACTGAATACCCACACTGTGCTGGCACATGGACAGAGTAAACAAGCTGGAAAGAGAGAAAGAAAGAAAGAGCAAAAGATCCTTTTCCTCACCCTCCCTTTTCAACCCTTCTACTTACTTGACGTTTAAGTTTTAAATGAGTTTTAAAAGTAGGTTAAAAAATATCATGGACTTGGTGCCTTTTCAATTACACTTCTCCATTAACACCTTTATAAAGATACTCAGTTCTTACAACGCATTGTCTGTTTAGTTTAGGAGAAGCTCTTACCATGTGATTGCTTAAAGCAGATAGGATAGAACAAACTGCATGGCTTTTGTTGAGCCTGCATTTTAAAGCAAATATCTTTGAAGCACAGCCTACTGAGAAGAACAGCATTTCACAGGAAACAGAAGAAACTACTGTGTGCTCGAGACAAATGGGATTTTCCCCAGGCAAGAAAGATGTAATAAACATCTCAATACAAAATGAGTTTAGAAATATGAAAGGTTGTGGGTTGATCTTTGCTTTTACAAAGACAAAGGAAAAAAATGTCTACACTGAAAGACCTACAAATTCCTCTAGAGCAGATTTCAGATATAAATAAAAAGATTTAAATGTGTGCTCTGATATATGCCTGCAGAACAGCTAAGCTGACAAGAATGTGTAAGAAACAGCAGAAATGTGGATACTATTCATTCTCTATCATGGCACACTGATAGATTAAAGCAGTGTAATTGCTGTAACACACCACATTCCCAATCCCCCTTTTTTTCTCATGCTCCTCATTTTCCATGTGCACCTTATAATAGCATTTCCCATTCTTCTTCTCTGATTACTGTTCAGCGTCACCCCATTTCTCCCTGTTCCCTGATACCAGGCAGGGCGTTTGACTCTGCAGGTCACACTTTCACTGCCCCCCAGTCACAGTGCTCAAGCTCCTTCCCTGCCAGTGAGTCTGTCTGCCCCATGTCCCTTCTCACTGCCAGCCATTTCAGTGACCACTGGAGGTTTTCATTTGCTGGTAATCATAAGTAACAACAATTTAAAGACAAAAAATCCCAGATACCAGTCCCATCCAAAGACCAAGCATAGTTATGAGTTGGCATGTAGGGGGGAAAGGACCCTGAAATAGCTACATGAAAGTCATATGCAAAAGGCTACCAAGGGCCAGCGGTAAGGGTACGTGGCCAGAGGTCTGAGCTAGCTGTGAAGATAGGTGATTCTGAAACGTGTTTTTTCAATCTCTGCTTTCTTAGGGCCAAAATAGAAAGAACTACTCCCCAGCAGATGTTCTAAAGTCTAAATGTAGGCTTACTGAATCATCAACGCTTTTACCACTAAAAGGGGGTCGTACTTGTTGTTGTATTTTGTTATCACTTGAGGCATACAATTTTTAAAAGAACAGTGTACATATTAAGTCTAAAGCTCCACATATTTAAAACTTGTGTTTTCCCAAGGTTCTGTTGCAGAGAGAAGGATCTTCAGTGGTGAAGAAAAGCCTGCAGTCACTGGTGAAAAGGACAGGATTTTGTTCTGGTCAACAGAGTGTTGAAATTATCAGTCATTCAAGTCAATTTGTTCACCAAGAACAAGAAATCAGACTTCTGAAATTATGTGACTACTTCCTAGTGGGCTCTGAACCACATAAAATTCTCTCTGGCCTTAATTAATTTGTCTGAATTTAGGAGAATGTTCCTATATTTAGCTGTTTGTGTATAACCCTCATGGGACTGAGGCTAAAATTGTTGGTTGATATTCAACCTGCCTTTCCCTATTAGTCACTGCTTCTAAAGATCATTATAATTATGGCCCATCTCTTTCTGCTCTAATTTAAATGTCCAAAGGAACAACTGCACCAAATAAAGCAGTGAAGTTTACTCCACATTCTAAATCTGAGTCCCATATGGCTGATACTCAGTGGTTTGTTGCTGTTTGACTTCTACTTAGCTATTTTTTCACTAGTTGAAGATCTCACTAGAGATTAAATGATTCATGTGAAAAAAGTTAATTACAGAAGACACGGAATATACCTAATGAAATAAGACGAAACCAGCATCTAGGTCACAAAATTCAGCAAAGTTCAGAAAAAATCAGGCATATGAAGAGCTAAAAGCACAGCTTACCTCTCAGTTCCTCACTTGAGAGAGAAAAAAAGACATTTACAAAAATCAGTATGGAAAACTCCTTAATTTTAATTGGAAAAATTTTATGAAGTGGCATAAAGCCACAACATAGGCAGATAAAAACAATAAATGGTTGCCTGCAGCTGAAAGTATGAGGTCTGCCTTCCCCTTACTTCTTCTGCTCCTCTCTTTCTATGCTCCAGCTCCTATCTTCCTTCTTCCCCGCTCAACGCTGCATAATCCACTGTTCTGTTTTATGCCTGTAGCGTCAGTCTCTTCTATGACTTAACAGACTGAAATTTTGGAAAGCTACCCACAACAAAAATGACATAAATGGTCTGCAATTTAAGCTAATTAAATCAGTTTCTGGAGAGAAAGAATTCCCAAAGAAATCACAAAGTACACGATGGGAAAAGAAAGGTAGAGGATCTCACCATTTCAGTAGTAGTGAGCCGGCATGTCTGCTCATTCTTTCTCATTTGACCATTCCCTAAAATTATATCATTCAAGAGAGTATGTCTGTGTCTCTGTCCCCCACATTTCTCACCTACTGTAGACCCACACCTAATCTCGGTGATGTGGTAGCTATCCTGGAATTCCACCAGAAGCACCTTATTTACTCAGGAATCAGATTTCTTTCCACAGCTTCAAAGCACTCCATTCTGCTTTTCTGAGCGCTTTGGCTTTCACTACCCATGTCTCCAAGATTCAGCGAAGCTGTTTTTAATGACAAGGATGGGAAACCTTCTGCCTAAGGTTCAGAAGCTCTTTTTCTGGTTTTAGAGTAGCAAAAAAAAACACCTGCACTTGGATGGTCTCAAAACATCACCCCTCCGAAGAAGCCTCTGCCCAGTATTCATCCTGGCTTCATGGTAGAGCAGATACACAAAATTCTGCAGCTCCTTCTCGGCTCAGAAAGGGTTGTACCCTCAGCTCCATGTTTGCAAAAGAGATCTGGAAAAAATGTTCTTTGTCTGAACGTTATTGTTCCTTGGGGGTGGCAGAGCATGCCCCTTCTGCAAGAGAGAATAGACTCCAAGGCCCCCCATGGCACACAGCAGCTCCCAGGGAATCTGTGATAGGCCGATACCCCCCATATGCCTCTAAACCATCTACAATCCCCGACAGCCACCACGTCAAATGACAATAGCACAGAATCCCCAAAAGAGTTTCAGTCTTCTGACAATGAAATGAGAACTTTATTACAATAAGAAGACCAGAATTCCCCTTAAGAAGACACTCCCAAAGTATGGTCCACCAAGCCAGGCAAAACACTCTAAGGCTGGCCTGCTAAAGTCTATTAAAATGCTGTTTTCAACAGTGTCTCTTTTAAAGGTTTGATGAAACAGCTCAGTGGTAGTACCAGAGAAAGAATGAAGCTAACATGGATCCATCAGTCATAAACTTTGGGAACTATTACTTTAAACCACTTTTTCCTGCAATCTCCTACTTGTGGCAGTTTTTCATCTCCCTTCTGCCAGGCGAGCCATTACAGACTGAAAGCTACAGCATGCAAAAACCCTCATCAGGGCTCTCCTTCTCCACGAGGCTCTGGATCTTCTGAAGAGTAGCAAGTTCTAAAGCCATACCAGTGCTCAGCCTGATGACCAGTCTGCCAACATGGACATCCCTCCCTAGAAGAAATTTCTGCCTTTTCAGTTGAGTATCAAACACTAGAGAAGTGGAACTCCTTCAAGAGACCTCTTTCTAGGGTTCCAGCATGACTAACCTTAGCCTCTACAGCACACCACAGCTCAACGAAGTTTACATACCTCAGCCAATGGCAGTGACATATGGTCCATCTCCAGCAATAGTGATGTCAGCAGGTATTGCCCAACATTATCCCTACTTTGTTTTATTGCATCTAGATTGCATGAGTTCAGCTTGTGCAACACTTCCGTGGGTAAGGAAGAGAATGATGGATTTTTGACACCTACAAGTCTCCTCTCATTTACATGAGACCACTTGAAATGAAAGTGGTGGTGTTCCCAGCTGCTGACTATGTAGCATGTCTGACTAGAAGACTGTCCTTGAACCAAGGGAAGCTCACACCAGCCAATGTTGCTACAGATGCCTGCTCTCTTGCCAGTCTGCTCCCTCATGGAGGGAGTAACCAGGATGTTGTACACTCACAACCATGCTGTGGTTTCTGCAGTGTCCAGAGCATTACAGACCTAAGAAGCTGCTCTTAATCATGGCTATTCCTTCCATGTACCAAAAGAGAAAAATGCCTAAGATCCATTCATTGTGGGTTTAAGATGGAAGAAGTCTTTCTACAGATTAAGATCAGCCTGTAGTTGTGGCATAGATATCACAGAAACATGTCATTCAGGAGCTAGTGCTCAAACTTGAGGGTACATCTCAGAGGTGGTATTTTTCTAAACTCTGCTTTCAGCCTAGCCTTCACTGATAGTCAAGCCCAAAAACTACTCCCATAAAGGCTGTATTTCTTTTTACTACATCACACTGTATATTCTACCCATTTCTTGTACTGCAACCAATACGGGGACTCTTCACATATTTGATTCATCCATGGGCTTCAAGAGAGCAGACTTTGGCCTCTTCAAGAACCTGCTCAGTAAAGTTCCGTGGGATATAGCCCTAGACGGCAGGGGGGCCAGAGACTGTTGGTTGATATTCAAGGATCACCTGCGGCAAGCTCAGGAGCGATACATCCCTACTAGAAGGAAGCACTGCAGGAGGGCCAGGAGACCTCCTTGGATGGAAAAGGAGCTGCTGAGGAAAATTCAAAGGAAAAAAGAGACTTATAAAAGGTGGAAGCAAGGAGACGTGGCCTGGGAAGAAAACAGGGATGTTGTCCGGGAAGCTAGGGACCAGGTTAGGAAAGCTAAGGTTCACTTAGAATTAAACTTGGCTAGGGATGTTAAGGATAACAGGAAGAGATTCTATAGGTACATTGCAAATAAAAGACAGGCTAGGGACAATGTGGGCCCCTCTGGAAGCTATCAGGAGAACTGGCTACCATGGATATGGAGAAGGCTGAGGTTCTTCATGACTTCCTTGCCTCAGTCTTCACCGGCAAGTGCTCTGACCATACCACCCAAGACTTGGAAGGCAGATGCAGGGACTGTGAGAAAGAAGACCTTGGGCCCACTGTAGGAGAGGATCTGGTTCTAGACCATCTTAGGAACCTGAACATATACACAAGTCCATGGGATCTGATGAAATCCATCTGCGGGCCCCAAAGGAGCTGGCAGATAAAGTTGCTAAGCCACCGTCCATCATATTTGAAAAATCATGGCAGTCAGGAGAGGTTCCTAATGACTGGAAAAAGGGAAATATAACCCCCATTTTCAAGAAGGGGAAAATGGATGAGCCGGGGAACTACAGAGCAGTCAGCCTCACCTCTGTGCCTGGCAAAACCTTGGAGTGGATTGTTCTGGAAGGCGTGCTAATTCACAAGAAAAACAAGAAGGTGGCTGGTGACAGCCAGCATGGCTTCACTAAGGGGAAATCCTGCCTGACAAATCTGGTGGCCTTCTCTGATGGGGCTATGGGACAGATGGACAGGGGTAGAGCAGTTGATGTCATCTTGTGCAAAGCATTAGACACTGTTCCACAAGACATCCTTGTCTCTAAATTGGAGAGACATTAATTTGATAGGTGGACCACTCAGTGAATAAAGAACTGGATGGATGGCCACACACAAAGTGTTGTGGTCAGTGGCTCAGTGTCCAGCTGGAGATCAGACACAAGTGGTGTCTCTCAGGGGTCGGTGTTGGGACCAGTCTTGTTCAGCATCTTTGCCAGTGACATGGAGAGTGGGATTGAGTGTGCCCTCAGTAAGCTTGCTGAAGACACCAAGCTGCGTGCTTCGCTTGATACATTGTAAGGAAGGAATGCCATCCAGAGGGATCTTGACACGCTTGTGAGGGTGGGCTGATGCCAACCTCATGAAGTTTAACCATGCCGAGTGCCAGGTCCTACACCTGTGTGGGCGCAATCCCAGGCACAGCTACAGGTTGGGCAGAGAAGAGATTCAGAGCAGCCTTGAGGAGAAGGACTTGGAGTGTTGGTCGATGGGAAAATGAACACGAGCTGACAGTGTGCGCTTGCAGCCCAGAAAGCCAACCGTATCATAAAATCATAGAATCATCCTGGGCTGCATCAAAAGGTTTGGGACCAGCAGATCGAGGAAGGTGATCCTGCCCCTCTACTCTGCTCTTGTGAAACCTCACTTGGAGTGTTGCGTACAGTTTTGGTGTCCTCAACATAAAAAGGACATGGAACTGTTGGAACAAGTCCAAAGGAGGCCCATGATCAGGGAACTGGAGCACCTCCCATATGAAGATAGGATGAGAGAGTTGGGGCTGTTCAGCCTGGAGAAGAGAAGGCTGTGTGGAG
>JASSUY010025889.1:12041-30482 GCA_032466535.1 Forpus xanthops
CAGCCTGGAGAAGAGAAGGCTGTGTGGAGACCTCATAGCAGCCTTCCAGTATCTGAAGGGGGCCTATAGGGATGCTCAGAGGGACTCTTCATGAGGGATTGTACTGAGAGGACAAGGGGTAACGGGTTCAAACTTAAACAGAGGAAGTTTAGATTGGATCTGAGGAAGAAATTCGTTCCTGTAAGGTTGGTGAGGCACTGGAATGGGTTTCCCAGGGATGTTGTGAATGCTCTATCGCTGGCAGTGTTCAAGGCCAGGCTGGACAGAGCCTTGGGTGGCATGGTTTAGTGGGAGGTGTCCCTGCCCCTGGCAGGGATTTGGAACTAGATGATCTTAAGGTCCTTTCCAACCCTAACTATTCTATGATTCTATGGTTCTATGTCCTACTAAATGAAATAATGTGATTACAGAATTACCAATTCCAAGTGAGATGACTGACAGGACATGTAGGGTCTTTCATGTTTACTTTGCGTATTTTTTGAGATGGAGATTCTCTAGTTTGTAGGTTTTGAGCAGTGGCTCAAAATATTTGGATGAACTTTTGATGCCTCTCTTGTGGTTTTACCAATTCTACAATACATGTTATTAACAACTTTCAAAAACCTAACTTTGTAAAACTCTCTCCTGTAGGGAGATAGGAGAAGGTATCACCTTCTAATGTCTCCTTGATCACTACGAACTCTTAAATCCTACCATGGACATACCTTCAGGCACCTCCAGTTCAGAAACAAAACAAAGCAAAGCTGCTCCTGGAGTTAGTATTAGAATTAGTTTTGCTGCTTCTCTAAGAATTATCATCACACCCCATACCTGCTCTCTTCTACACTTGCTTGCACATTAGAAATTTTGCCCAGGTAGTCCTCAAATGTGATAAGGAAGACACCAGAAACTTACCTGTTCGAGAAAGCTAGGGACAAATCACATATTGAGAAGTTAAATCAGTGTGTATGTTTTAAAACGTCAGATGCTATTTTGTTCTTAACAGAGTTTTAGCTTCCTATCCTTTTCCTGTCCTTGGCACCTCTGTTTCCACCTTCCTGCCTTTTCCTGTACTCCCCAGGATGAATGACATTTCTTTGAAGACACAGGAAGGAAAACTGTCAGCAAGAAGCAAAACCAATGTGAAGTACTGGCCCCATATTCTGTGAATTGTCAGTGCTTTCAAAGAATGTCTAATTGTTGAAAATTGCTCCCTCGGAGATCCTGAGCACCCTTAGAACAGCCTTCTTCTTTGGCACAGTGTAAAAGTCCTGTAAATACTGCTTTGGGAATTTTGCATGTGTTTTTGTTTCTTCCCTTACCAGACCAATCACCACGAATCAAAACTATACCTGCTGGTAGCTCCTCATTCCCTCAAAATCTCCTTCAACTTGCAGAGGGCATGACACTATAAACTCTATCCATACCTAGCCATATTAATCTTATCATCCTACTATTTGTATTTTTTCCTCACCTGTCAAATACATATAGTTTCTTCTTTATTATTTCCTGTATAATCTTTCAGTTATGCCTGAGGAGTTAATTTAAATATGTGATACAAAGACAGCAACAGTTTTATTGTGCTAATACATTTCATGCAAGAATTTCCTTTGAAGCAAGATGCTGTGATTCAAAATCATCTCTATACTGAAATGCTTCTGAAATCCCAATTCTGATGAGGTCTAATCTTTTCAGCAAGTGTTATGCAGTACATATATATGCATATATGATCATGATGGTTTTGAACTGTACTCTGAAAAGCAAAAGATTGCATGTATTAATTAATCCAATAGCATACAAAAATAAATCAGCTGTAAACTACAGTCATGCTAAAGTACACCATTCTCCTAGTCATGAGTCTTGATGTGCCTAACCACTCCATTTGCTGATGCTAAACAAGTAAACCTACAATCACATTTAAGCAGGCATGAAGTTTTTCTTTTCAGAATACTCCTGTTGCCTGCAGGCTCCTCTACAGATGTTGCAATAAGTCTGTTGGATATTAAAACTAGTTCAAGTTGTAAAATACTTTTCGCTTCCTTTTCTGAGTATCTCTTTGCAAACTCCACGCCAGAAATAAAACCAATGCACAGTCAACAAAGGATTAAGACGTCTTTTGTACTCTGCAGCAAAGGTAAACACAAATATCTGTTCTATTTATTCTAGTACATTTATTATGAGCAATCTACACCATTAAAAAATATATATATTTTGACTTAACATCTGAAATTATCTTTACCTATCTAAAGCAATATTAATGCAAAACCACATAGACAGTTCCCCATACAACTTTTTAAAGGCATGTTTTTTCCTAGCAATCTAACAATTTCAGTAAAGGGTGTGATGCTTTTAGTAAAACTCTCAGGTGAATACACACCTCCGAGCACAGAGATACCAATCTGGATATTAAAATTCATTATACTGCCACAGCCTATAGCAAAAATACAAAACTGTACTATTAATAATTATGTTTGGAGAAGGGAAAGTTGCATTTTTTTCCCATACCAATATAAATTGAAGCAGTAGCATTCAGAGCTAGTTGTGTGGGTTGAAGTCGCTCCTCATAACCCATTAGTTGCAGGTTACTGCTTGCAAAGCCCTGCTAACAAGAGACTGTATGAGCCCTCCAACATTCACGCTAGTCCAGTCTGCAAAGTTATCAGATGTTTTAATCAAGCCTTCTAATTGGGCCTGTAGTGGATAAAGTAAGCACACACTCCCATTACAAGATTTACCAGGGTGATACTCTCTAGAAGCAAGATCAGTAAGGAAGAGATGATATTTTAACATCCCAATCAGACCCAGTATTTGCAAAGTCAGCAACTGCTCAAAGCAACCATGACTCAAAAGAAAACAATGCCTGTCAGGATCCAGCATTTAGCCCTGCTGAGCCTCCAAGGCATCCACTCCAGGGTGAGCTACTGAGGTCTGAAGACACTGTTTGATAACCTTATAACTGCATACCGCCCCAAGAATAGAGACTCCCTTGCCATTAACACACAAATACAAATACATCAGTACAAATACAAATAAATCCTAGCTCCAAGAGGGGTATGTTGTCACTGTGTCTTCTCAGAAAAAGTAAAATACACAATCACATTCTGCACCAGTGATCTGAAAAGATGGCATCAGTGAAAGCTGAAGTATTTTGGTCTATTATTCTGCACTTGCATTATAGGTAACTCAATATGAAAGCGCTGTCATATGCAAACAGGTAAGGAATCATTCACTTACATCAGAGACAAACCTAAAGGCAAAACTACCATCATCTTTGCTTTATAAGGGTCTCTTAAACTATTTAGTGAAATTTCTTCTCCAGTCAAACGTACAGCCTCTTAACTTGGTTTGAAACATTAGTAACCCACATTGATGTCATCTGAATTCTTTGCTGTGTGTCCACACAAATACAAAATCACTAAAATGCTAGCTTCAGAAGTAGAAAAGTTCATTAAATGACATTTACAAAAAATTAGTTGTTCTGATATAGCAGTTATACATCTTTTGTCATTGTGTTTTTAACACAATGCTTCTTTCCCTAGTTCCATCATAATATGGCATTCCTCACTGTTGATGGCCAATCTTAGGCACTTTTTTAGCTTTTAAGGTATTCTAGGGTATACTGAGGCACTCCACTGCAATACTTGGAGTTAAAAGAGATACTTTTTATCTAAGCTTGTAGTGACAGGACAAGGGACAACACTTAAACTGAAACTAGGTAGATTTAGAGAAAACTCAAGAAAGAAAAGTTTTACAATGAGGGTGGCGAGAGGCTGCCCAAATCTTGGATGTTCCATCCCTGGAAGTGTTCAAGGCCAAGTTGGATGGGGCTTTGAGCAACCTTGTCTAGCCAATGGTAGGAAGGTTGGACTAGATAAGTCTTTAAAGGTCACTTCCAACTCAAACTGCTTTATGGTTCTGTGATTCCATGATTCTGTGAAACCCGGAACACTTTCATTGGCATATTCCTGTGACTTTGTCTAGAACATGAAGGTATTCTTGCACAGCTCTGCTGAGGAAGCCCAATATTTTATTTTGTTTATTCTAGGTGGTAATCACAAGAATGAATGCACCATTGTAACTGAAACTTACTTGATAGTACTGGCATAGACACTGGTCACAGATGTAGGTCATACTCTGAGTATTTCCCTTGAATGGTACTCAATGAACCTCAAGTCACTCCTTAGCTCAAAATCATAAGCTGGAAAGGTGAATTTAAGATTGCAGAGAGGACTGAGGACTGAATTTGATCCTTAAGACTGAGGTCTCAAAACCTCATGTTCCTCCAAAATTTAGATGTGCTTGTAAGAAACAGTCTTCATTGTACAGCTTAGGTCTACAGTGTCATGGGAATGCACAAAATAGCTAATATAGTCACCCAACACACTCTACTTAAAGATCTCCAGTTAATAACTGAATGGAATTACAATAGTAAATAAATACGCAGGCTGCTAAGCTTTAACAATTACTTGGGGTTGAAGGTCAACAATTTTCCAATGCTATTGGAACAGCAAATATATAAAAATAGATTTGGCTTCATGATAAAACAATTCAGTATTTATAAAATTAGCACTGCATTGCAATATCCTTCTTTCCACAACATCATAAATGTAGTTACCATTCCAGTCAGGCATGCGAAAAGGCCTTTCTGATGATTCCTCCAAATTCCTCCCTTGTCCTTCCAGTACTTCCTCTTCCATGTTCTACATTAAGTTGTGATAAAATGTGTGTATGTGCCACCATTAGTTATTAAAGCATGAGACGCTAACTGATGGAAGAGCACTCCCCAGAGCACTGCTTTCCAGAAATCAGTCAGCAGGTATCTCAGAGATTGCCTTCATCCAAACTAAAAGGACTCTTCAAGCCCTAAACTTTTCCCACACTCTTCATGGTGGAATTAAAGACATTTTGCCATTAGACCAATGTATGCATATCCTCAGGAGAAAAAGACCTTGCCTCAATCTAAAACTCTTTTACTGCCATTATTAATGCTATAACATGGTACTGATTTTCGCCTTTTGTTTTTATTTGGTGAATTGAAACAATGATTTCTAGTGGTTGAATATATTTCACACATGATCATACACAAGTCTACAGACTAGTGTCATAGTACACAGTAGAGACTTAGATTTTTGTTGGAGAAATTCAGTTTCAAATGTCTTTGACTATTGGCACTATTTGTTCACTATTTCCTTTTCCTTTTTTTCCAAAGCTTTACATAATTATACTTCAGTAAGGTCCTTAAAAAGTTCACTTTTACTTCAAAAAGTAGCTCCATGGAAAATTAGCTTCTTACTAGCTCTGCTTTATTACATTTCAAATTGAGAACCATAACTTTTTATACCAGCATATGGGCATCACAGCAAACAATAAACACGCTACTGTAGCATAATGAATTACTGCTCAGCATCTGAGCAACAGTAACTGATGCCATGCATACTTTTACCAAAATCAGACCCATTATTTTCAACAGTGATGAGTATGTACATCAGGTTCTTCTCAGAGCCATCACAAAACAATTGTGTTTTTCCAAAATATCAATTCCCTGTAAGAGGGCAATCTAGATTCTGTATTTCTTCCTGAATTATCAACAAAACCATTCACTAAGCTTCATTTCATGTATTAACTGAAAAAATGCTGAAGACTGACTTCAGCACCACTCGAGGCCTAAGAGAAAAATTATGTGGTTGCATCAACACCTAACATGTCCTGCAAACTCTTTACTTTGGAGACAGCATAAAAATGCATGATGAATCTCATCCTCCCACTTCAGGCTACAGTGTAATGGCTCATCCTCTTCACACATAGAATCACTTGATATGAGGTTCTCTGGAGACCCAGCAAGTATGGAAACAAAGGATGCCAGGCTCAGAGCATCATTCTTTGACGGAAGAGAGAAGAGTAAGCTTTGCTATGAACAGCTGTTTATTACAGCCAAGTAGTAAGTTTATCTTTTAGTATGGGCTATGTTAGAGCCATTGCAAGGTATTTTTTTAAATTTTATTATCCAGGAAGAAAACTACTTAGAAGTGTTGCCAGCACTTCCAGGATTGCACTGAATGAAAACACCATGGAGCAATACAGCTTCAAGCACAGCACAGATCCATATAACCCCACTTTACTGTGTGCTCACCTCTGCCACTGGCAAAAGTTCATGGTAAGAGAAAGCTTCTGCTTCACTTGAAGTTTTCTTTGTAAACTGCCCATCTATTAAATTCCAGATTAAATTACATTCAGGACAGTGACTAAGGCTGTACAAAATCAAGACAAGAACAAATTTAGTGGGGAGCTCCACCTAGCTGGCAAAATTTCTCTATTTGGCCCAGCTTAATTTCACATACAGGGGGAGAAGCTACTTCACATGGCAAATTTTGTCCATACAAAAGCTCCCTACAGAAACCACAGACCCAAATGGGTATCCCTCCAAAGGTACCAGCAGGACAGCAAACTAGTGATGCATTGGAGTCCTGAAACAGAAGGTTCTCCTTCCAGAGGTTCTGCGTAGGAAATTATCAGGGAAAACCATTTCTGCTGACACACTCCTCCAGCTTTCTTCCCTCTTGATTACACTCAGAATTGGGAAGAAGGAAAAAAATATTAAAAAATCACAAAAAAGCCCACCAAAACCATATACGAGCAAGGAGATCAAAGAAAGAGAAAGTGTTAGCCATAGATGCTAGATGCACATATCCAAATGCACACTGCATCTTCATCCTTTGCCTCTGTAGAAAGAACTCAACAACTTCATAGTCCTTTGTGCTTTACATTTCAAACAAAGAGTGGCAAGAGTTGCATGTGAAGGATCAGCAAAGACAATTTCCTCTGAATAAATCCATTTTAAAGATGAGCTCAGAAAATGCCATCAGGTTAATATACATTCTCCTTCCTTGACAGGCCAACTATCAGAATAAGCGGTATGAAAAGGGACCTGGGTCTTTCACAAGCTCTCTTTGGGATTTGTTTGTTGGTTTGGATTGTAAAGGGTTTTTTGCGCTATTTTAATTACAGCATAGTACAGTTATTGACAGAAATCACTGCTAACAGGGATGAAGCTGTTCATGAGGCCAGTGGAATTTGAATGCTAGGACAGAAACCTGAAGTCAGCCAGATCCTGGATTACAGCAGGTCAGGACAAAACCAAAAGCGTAAAGGAACTTTTGCCCAGATCACAGAACTATTGTGTCTGCCACGTAACCTATCATTTCAGTCCATTTTGGCTATTGAAAATGTCAGAGACTGAACATGAAAAACTTTTAGCCGCTTGAAGAGGGATCCTAGGACCTAAAGAAAAGCACATCTGACCTCTCTACCAACCAAACCTGTGAAAGATACTAAATGAAGAGTACTGGATAATTTCTTAAGAGAGTAGAGGAACAGCTCCTTTGTTTTAATAATGAAGAATTGGTGACTCATGGAGTGATATTTGAGCAGAACACCAGCTTTCTTACCGGTTCATACCTTCCTTAGCACTGCGAGAAGGCAGGCTTATATGGATCCTACTGGTCCAGCACATTTAAACTGGATCAAATATATGCTAAACAGTTTCTTGAAAGCACTCTAGCCAATGCATGAATAAATGTGGAGAGCAAGTTATTGTCAGAGCCTATAAATTGCTAGCTTCCATGAAGAAAACAGGTTTTAGGGGGGTTATTTTAATATACATAGTCTAAATAAGTTGTTCCAAATTCTGGGGCCTAAGCTCCTGACCTCCCCCCTCCCCCAAGCATTAGTGGACACAAAGGACCACAAAACCATGAGGACAACTCTCACACACTTTAATTTGCTCTTTCTTCCACTGCTGCACATTTCTTCTGGGCCTTCAAAATAACAAGTTTAAATTCACTCAGCTAACTGCAAAATGAGCACTTGCAGCCTTCAGCAAAGACCTAACTCCAGGAGATAAAAGTAGCACTACGAGTACAGCAAAAATAAATTCAGTTCAGTAACCTGAAGAAATTACTCAAACCAGCACACATATACAAGGTTATTTTATTATTAAAAAGTATCACTTTTCATTGTTCATGAATTGTAAAAAGTGGTACATTTGCATGGAGCACCTTTGTTCCTTGTATGGACTATTCCCCTAGTTATCATTGTGCTTTTTTTGAGGATGGGAATTGGAGCAGCAATACTCAGAACTTTGTCATAGGCAGAAGTTTTAACCACAGAATTTCTATTATTGCCTTCAGTCTGATTCAGGAAGTATTTTCCACAGGACAACTTCTTGGTATTTTCTAACAGATGCTGAGAAGACTGGCACTAGAAAACATGTATTTCAGCATTACCTCACTTGCTTTGTACAGGGTGTTATTTAAAGAGTATAAAAAAAGACAAACAAAAAGTCGCAAACAAACATTGGGAGGAATAGTTTTCTTTCACTTCCAGTGTGATCCAGTCTTGAAGAGGTAATAACCAGCAACTGTATACATTTCTTATTATTAGACTGTGGTGCAGCAAATGCATCGGGCATTCTGTACATACAGGTATTCACTGTCTTGGTAGTTATGCTTTTCTTCAAGCCCATAAAGTTAACAAATTCAGGACGTTCAGAAAAAGCTTTTTCATTCCTATCTTGCTTTTTAAAGGCTTCAGGGATGAAAACAAGTACTGTCCACCCCAGGACTCATTCTCATGGCTGTTACGATTAGCTGCAATTCCACAGTCAGAAGCAGCTCCTGTAAAGTGCTCAGAACTGGTAAGGGAGCTTTGGCCACAGTGTGGTCAAAACACAGCCAAGACCCAACTTTTGATCTTAACTACCTTAGACAGCACCATCTCATGTGTCTCTAAATGTCCTGAAGAAATTGATGCTTGGCTGAAAAACCTCTCACTAAGAAACTTGGTAAGGGGGCAAAGGCTTTGGAGTGAGGAATGAGAAACTGAAAAACAGTCTTCGACATTACTAAACCATTCTTTGACTACATGCCCTCAGATCACCCCATGGATCATCTTCCACAGCCTACTGAAAGCATATAAACATTTTTATATTATAACCACCCATCAAATTAGCATGTGGCAGGCAACAGAGCAGGCCGTGGTCTTCTATATGATTTTACACTGAATTTCAATTATTTCCATCTTTTTATATTCAGGAACAAAGCCTTCCTTCCTTCCTTTCCTCAACTGCTACATGCACACACCACGTCCTGTCAACAAGATGTCGCATCTGCTAAAAGCCACACTGTGAATCACCACAGCTACTACTGTCAGGGCTGAGAAAACAAGGCACACTACTCACGTCAGGCCATCATATCACCGACTCTGTGGTCCCTGAAAGTGGCCTACACTGACTACTTCGGAAGAAGCACAGCATCGTCCCCCTTTAGCTGCAGGCATTTTATGGTCTTCATCACCCAGAAGCAGTATCACCACCTTTGTGTTTAGTAATCCTTGGTGGACCTCTGTCCCCCTAATTTGTCAATCACTGCTTTAACCTGCTTATTCAACTACCTGCAGGAGCAAATGCCATAATTTTTCTGCTTGCATTTTTTTTTTCCTTTAAAAGTACCTCTTCTTGCTTGTTTTCATACTTGCAAGCTGAAGACCTCATTTTCCTTTTCTGTTTAATACCAAGAACGGCATTATTTGCTCCATGCTTTCCTGTCCACCACTTATCCCTCTGCATAGAGCCATCATATTCAACCCCTCTTCCCTGTAATCTATTACTTAAGGTGAAAAACTTTTCAGCCCTTGTATGAAAACCATTCCAATGATCCTTGCTCCTTTACTTGAGTTTTTTCCAAATTCGACTCTACCTTCCTTTTGATAAGGGGACCCAAAATCCACGCTGTTTTCAAGAACTACATGGATTCATATAACAGCGTGATAAGTCTTGGGGTGTTTTTTTTTTTTTTATTTGGTTTTTCTTTTTGCTCTTTCTACCCCTTCCTAACATTGTTCTGCTTGCCTTTTTTGACCTCCATTGGGTATCAAGTTGACATTTCAAGAGAACTACTCACAATGAGTCCAGTATTCTTCCCAAGTGGTAACAGGTAATTTTGAGCACATCACTGTGTATGTATAATGAGCTGTTTTTCTCCATATGCATTATTTTGCACTTATCAATTCTGAATTTCATCTGCCATTTTCTCACTCAGGCAGAGTTGCAACATTTTCTGCACTGCTTTACAGCCAGCTTGAGTTTTGATTTCTCCGAAAGCTTTGTCATCCCCTCTATTCTCCTCAGACTGCTTTTAAACATGAAAATACAGAGACAGCTGCACAGTGTCAGATCAGTGATCCCCCTAACGAAGCATTCTATGCAATACTGACTAAAAAAAAGATACTTAGGCAGCAGCATCAGAACACGTCCCTGGAAGATTCTTCACTCTCAGCCATTCCCAAGTTTCCACACTGTGTCTTTACAGCTACTCTCTATGGCTTGCTTTTTCATGCAGCTATCTTCTTGGACCCAGGCAAGTTTCTAGTATTTGTCATGTCCCCGGGCAAGGAATTTCAGAGCTTAGCGACACACTGTGCAAAGAACCACCTCCTCTTGTTCTGAACCTGACACCCACCAGCTTCCTTTGGCATCGCAGACACTCGGTCTCTAGTCACCCTCTAATGACACCCATGATTCCGTGGACTTCTGTTGTTGAAGACTGAGCCATTTGTTAGCAATTTCAGAACAGATTTACAGTTTCTTTAGGCTCAGGCCCAAAATATAACTATCGAGCAAAAAGACTACAACAGCCAGATGGGCCATCAACGCTGTCCAATACTTTTCCTGGAAAAAATTACAGTGGATATTTTCGCCCAGCTATTTAATCACCTTACTCCCATTCAAAGGCAAGCTATAACAGATCAGTGAAGTTCTTGTCCCAAGAACAGCTGCAATACTCCTGCAACAGTTCATAAATTTTGCTGTTGCATTTCAACAATTAATAACATGTCTGTAAATTGAAAAAAAAAAATACATTAAGAATAGACATGCAGAGGAAGGAGGGAAGGAAAAAAAAAAAAAGCTAAAGTTTTAGAAGCTTTAGAAACATTCTTCTGTGTTGCTTTTCCGCTTGGCTTTCTATTGTCTCCTCTTCGACTGGGATTTTTCTTTACCCACAAAACAAGCCTAAGTAGCATTTCTACTGCTGGCCAGCAGAGTGAAAGTTCTGAGAACAGAAGTCATGAGGCAGTCCTGTGCAAAAACTGCACAGGAATAGTGAACAAAATTTACACCAGTGTTTCTGTACTTTTATATACATGGGCTTTTTAAAAACAAATTAGATTATCCCTGTCTATAGCTTAGGGATTTCTTTTTCTCCCCCCCTTTGGTCATTGTGGAAAATCAAGATTGAAGCAAGTGAATTTTACACTTAATCCTGAGGATAGGGAGGTTTATAGTCATTCTGCTGTGTTCCAGGAACGAATCCCTCAGTTGTGGGCTAGCTGCAGAAGCAGTTTGTCTCCCCCATTCATTCCCCATTTTGCCAACAATGCCATTGTTCCAGTGGAATGCAGCTGTCATGAGCAGCCGTGACTGCAGAAGGTGTTCCCTCAGGCGGCTTGGGCCTTCGCCATCAAGCATTGTGAAGTCTAAGACCAAAACCAAAACCAAAACCTTGAACTTGTCTTGGTACTCAGCGGGGTTACAGCGCAATGAGCACAGCTTCAGGGAGATACGCTTTCAGCAGCCTGTATTACGGAGGAGATGAATTGCTCCATTTTGCGTCAGCTTTGCAAATCTATACCATATGACTGGCTACTAAAAGTCAGTAGCCAACTACAGCACAAGGATTCGCAGCTTCTAAAGTTATTGTGAAATTAAGGGGGGAGGGAGTGGTTCAGAATTTATACAGGCGAGAGGCACAATCTGAATTCAGGAAACTGTTTAAATATAAATAAATCTGTACAATTATGCATCCATGACTCTACTGAATCCCACATGCTGTTCAGCCAAGAATTTATTTTAGCTTAATGCTTAACTCCTTCTTCAGTTTTAAGAAACAATTAGGACAGTTTTCAAGAAGAAAACATTCACTGCTCATGTGAAGATGTGAGCTTGCGTGTATGCTTTCACATCTGCTATTATTATACCAGGATGCACAAACTGATTTTCCTACAAGGGTAATTCCAGCCTCACTCGGAAGCAGAGGTTAACAATGTTTTATCTACATTGAAGGATTTTGCAAAAACAATCTCTAAATCAGTCTTTCTTAAAATTGCAGCACTTCAGTATGACATTTTCATACTTTCCTCTGATTCTTAAACTCTCCCAATGCCCTTAACGCCAGCCTCTATGACCTGTAAGAGATCTTCTCCAATATTACCAAGACATCTTACCTTCCATTCCTCCCATTTTATCAGTCCAAGTTCTAGCAACAATTGCCAAATCATTTACCTTGTTCAACCACCCTTCTACCCATCTCCACCAATAACTGGCCCAATGTCCAGATGATAACAGCCAAGCACAATCACTTAAGCCTCTATTACCAATTTTTTTAGCTTTTCCCCATCACTGGCCAAGAAGATTTAAACAAAATTAAAGCATTCTGCAGATGGCTGTACTGGTTATTTCTATCTTTCATTACTTTTGTAGCACTTCTTCCACAACTAAAGCACAGGCAGTGTTAATTAAGCACATCATGCACTTTTTTAGCATCGAAGTAATTGAAAGAAAGCAATAGGCTCATCCAAGTACATTTCTGTAAAGAAATTTTTGAGAAAGCATGCAATATCTTATTACTTTGACCCCAGGAATTGCAAGGGCTAGCATAATAATAACCAACATCCCTCCCACAAAGACCACATTGCCACTCCTCACGTTTCCAAATACCTCCAAGCACCTTGGGGAAATGGAAGGCAGACACCAGTCTGCCATGACTACTTGCCAGTCTGTGGCTCTAGAGGCCTTAAGAATATTAAAGACAGACTCTTTCCCTCAAAGAAATAAGAGAGACCATGCCTCAGACTTGCATCTCCTTCCCAGGGCAAAAGTCTTGGCTTTGCCATGGAACACTGAGCAAGCTGCAGACCAATTAAGCAGGAAAGAGAAGTTCTACTTACTAGTAGAAAGCACCATCATAAGGAAAGGCATGCACAAATCTCATCATACATAAGTAGCTCTTGTCTCGGTTACATGCCAGATCCCACAGCAAAACTTCTTTCTAGTTTCTATTCATGACTGCAGTTAGTTCTGAATGACAAAGTCAATACCAGAAGAGTGCATAATGAAAACCAAATGTCAAAAAATGTTCAGAAAAAGGCTGAAAGCAGCACAAGAGAAAGCCACATGCTTTAGACATTAACAGGTTTCATTAGCACTTCTTCCACAAGACAACCAGCTTGGGGGAAAACAAGTAAATACAAGTTTATTAAAACCCTAGAAAGCTAGCAAATCAGTCCTTATTTTTAATACAAAAATAACCAAGCAAAACCAGTCAACTAGGGAAGTGTGAACCAGAAACTCCAGAACTGGCCTACTGTGGAAGGAAGGAGACCCAAACCCTACAGTATAAGGCAGAAGAGATATTAGAATGAAAAGAAGAACAGAAAGGCAGAGAAACCAAGAAGGGCATTTTTAAGTGTGACCACAGACGTAGGCTGAAGGTTGACATTAACAAACCACATTATCTTGTGCTCTTCCCCTTACAATGTCCCACTCAAACCATGAAGTTAGCCTGTTTTTGCTTCTTATGAAAAGAAAAAGGCAACAAGGAAAACAACTTAAGGGTTTTTTTAGAACATGGAACACTTGCATACAGAGTCGTTACAATCATATTGAGAACTGTACCAAGCCACACTTCTTACTTCTTTAAAACCAGACTTTAATATAATCATGTGTGTTGTTATATCCCATCCAAACATGTTTTTCTGACTTAATTTTCTTCACTGCAACAAATTAAACATTTCTGGAAAAACAGCAAAGTGAATTTGCTCAAGATAAGCGTTAGCAAGGCTGCTCCTAGACAACATCACAGAACTAATAGAATGTTTTTGTTGCTCTTATTCAGAAAAGATATGCTGAATTCTGTAAAACAGACTGGAATGATTTCACTGACAAAAGTCTCCCACTCTACCTGAAGTTAAGAGAGCAAACCTTTAAGAAAGATATTCTAAAAAAGGCATGATTTTTTTGTGAAGTACTGAATGTACAATACTTGTCACATTAATATCAGATTTTCCTGTGATCCAAGTGTTATTTTTACCATTTACCATTTACAATGACAGAAGCACCATCAATAAGCTTGATCACAGGCAGCACCACTGCAGAGGACATTTTGATCACAGCACCACTGCAGAGGACGCTTGTTCCCTGCACTGAGAATTGAGAGAATTAAGCTTGGAAAGACAACTATAAAGCAGACTATTTTTTTTTTTTGCTTCATTACTGTACTCTAAAAGCCATTATGGCTTTGGGCCATATTCATTTTCTCTGCTTTGCTTCGGTTTAGCTTGTCTTCTATTCAAACAAGTCATTCCTACACTGGTAGAATTACTACCCATGCATGTGAACTAGAGAAGTAATTTTTTGTTTTAGGTTGGGACCAACCAAGATGATCTCTACTTCTCACCTTTTCCATCTTCCTAAATTCAAAACCTTGGGATCCAGCATTGAGAAGTGACACAGTGTTAAAGTCAGCTTCCCCCAGCCAACTGTTGAGTGTTTCATTTTTCCACAGGAAGAGAATTCACTGCATGGCTAAGTGCTTTTGCTATCAAAACCTTTAAATGGCCAACAAGTAAAACACTTGATCCCTGCAGGAGGCCTTTAGGCATCAAATGACAAAAGGCTTCTTAACAAAAAGCTCAAGAGCAGTTTAATGGAAGCTTGTTAACAATTTTTTTTTTGTCAAATACATCTAAAGATCTCAATTTGCCCACCGACAGCGTACAATAGCTCTCCCAAAGTTGTCTTTGAAATAACACAGGGTGGAAATACTAAGCCAACTTCCCCTGAAAAGACAGTGCTGTGACTCAACTCCATCACTTTGAGAAAGACAAGCTAAACTGAGAGCTTGCTCAGAAGTAAATCCTTTCACCCTTTTCACCTGTCTCTGAACAGCTGCAAATGGCTTGGAATTAGTATTTTGTGAACTACTAGGTAAAAGCAAAGCTACCAGCCATCCCACTGATAATGCTGCAGGTAATCTATCCTGCTGCAGGTAATCTATCCTACTGGGAGTTCGAGGAAATCCGTCACAGGCAACCAAGCTGCTCCTAGTTAAAGCTCACCTGTGCAGACATTGTGCTTTCTAGGAAAGACTCTTCAGCAAACTACAAACCTTACAGATAAAGCAACTACAGAACCACTGAGTTTCTCTCAAACAATGCAGTTAATGAAGAAGCAAGCCATCCTCCTTGAGAACTGAAGCTGGCATCATCACCAAATCTGAACTCCTCAGAAAGCTGACAGTCTGTCTGATGTTCCAGGAAACCACGTACATCAGGGAAAGGTATACCTCCAAAAACCAGCAAGATTCTGAAATGCTTAAACACCTCCGAGAAATTACTATGTCCAATATGCCCTAGAAAGATGATGAAACATTAGGATTAACAAGTATCGTGATTCGTCCCACCGCCAGTTGTAACATTTTCACTTTATCTGATGACAGAAATGAACTTGTCTACTCTACCAAGGCTAAATACTTACAACTCCCCAACTGCACAGAACTCAAGGGAAATCTTGAATCACTGAACTGGTTAATTCTCTTAATGGGAGAAGATTTGTTTGGTTTAATTCCTTTGATATAAACGGACAAGATGAGTGTAGCACCAAATAATTTATAACCCGTAATTTAAGCAAACCAAACAAGTTTTAAATGCTGACCTACAAAATTAAGCACAAAAACACCACACTAGAAAAATTACTAAAGTGGTTGGGTTTCCCAAAAGCCCAAGCACTGTAAGATTTATATTAATTACTGTTACATTAGTTACTACTATTTACATTTACTTTGTTACTCCTTTGCAAAGACTTTTTGGAAGAAAAACGCACACTGGTGCAAGCAAATAAGAGGCATGAGATGACCAGTAACTGTGTGATCCCCTAACTAAAAAGCTTAAAGCTAAAGCTAGGTAATAATTTAGTTATACTACTACTTAGCAAAAGTTTAATTACTAGAATTAATTTTTCTAGAATTGTTTTTCAGCAGGCCTTTGAACTTAGTTCTATAAATTTAGGACGCAAGTGAAATGCCCAAACACCAGAGGCAAATATACTGCTCACCTTTCATCAAAAGAGGTTACTCAGAGATCTAAGACTACTGTGAACATACCCATAGCTACTGATATCTAGACTGATCCAAGCATTTGTCTACCCACTTAAACCCCAGGGATATCACATAATCACAATAAAGTTGTCCCAGTGCCTAAAGCAACAGGCAGGTATCTTAGTGATGTGTCCCATTGCTAGCCAAGCCCAAACGTCTGCCAGTATCAGAGGAGCAATAATAAGAACCCTCCCTAGTGTACTTCAGGCAAAATTAGTGCAGTTGATCCAGCTGCTCACTTATCCAACATTAGCTCAAGAGCTGTGGGGGTGGTAGCTCTGGCAGAGGAAAAGGCAGCAGGCCACTGGGGGAAGACTTGCATCTTCAGCAAGCACAGCTGCTTGCAAAATGAGTTATCTTGCTACACCCCTTGCCCTGAGGGCCCTAACACATACCGATGGCATTGAGACCAACCATCACAGCCACTTTTACAGCAGACTGGTTGGTACACCACCTGCCTAAGCTGTGAGAGAGTGACATTCACTTCCCTCTTTGACCTAAAGGGATCCAAAAGCGCATCGGCTCTCAGGAGATGGTTGCAGCTCAGTCAAGCCCATGAGACACCCACTGTGCAGCAGGGAATACATCATCTGTATTTCTAACAAGAAAATAAAAGTATGTATGTATTCCCTGAAATTCCACTTGGGATCTCTATCTCAGTCTAGAAGGAGAGGAGCAAGATCATCAATGTTACCATTTCTGCTGCACACTCCATCTCTACTCCACACAGACCGCAGAGCAACTACTACATCACGCAAATTCAACACGGAAAGTAAACAGTAACTTAAAACACATGGCCGCAAACTGCCACAGTCAGGCCTTGCTGCACAGCCGGGCAAGAAAAGCCCACACCACCTGCTGCTGGCACGCACTTTCACCCTCCCAGGAGGAGGAGTGCCCTTTGGGGTTCAGCTGCCCTGCTCTGCGTGGCCAGCAGGGCCAAGGCGCAGGCACCGGGAGGAGGCTGACCCTGCCCCTAACCGAGAAGAGCCCCACGCACCCCGCGGGCACACCCTTCCACGGCGCCGCTCCTGTCGTCCCGGCCTGACCCAGAACCCCGTTACAAGTGCGCAATTAAGACGTACACAGGGAGCCGTGCCGCACTAATGCCTCCTCACCAAGAGAAGGAAAGCAGGCTCTACGTGCAAGCAAGCACCGACTAAGCAGGCCCGCCCTCCCAACCCCCTCACAGCCAGAGAGGGCTCCCTTCCGCAGCACCAGCCCCTCGCGGAGCCCGCCCAGGAGCCGCTCGAGGAAACGAGGCAGCGGTCACCAAGGCAATGGGGTCCTGCAGCTCCCCGGGGGGGAGCTCCGAAAAGCAACGCCAGCGGCGACACCGCCACCACGGCCCGCGCCCACCCCTGGCACGCTCCGCCGGAAGTTTATTTATAGATTGGCCGGACACGTGCTGACGTCACGGAGAGCACCGCCCCCATGCGTCAGCGTAAGGCGTACGTAATGGGAACGTGACACACGCACGGCGCGGGCTATTTATAGCCGGCAGAAGGCGGAGGGGAGGGGGGAGGCGCGCGCGCGCGCGCCGTTTGTTTGACATCCGCACGCGCCGCGGGGGGGGCGGGGCCACGCCGGGACAAGCCACGCCCCCTTTCTCCCTTCAACATTCCAAACCCCCCCTTCAACGTTCCCACTCCCTCTGCCCCTGTTCTCCAATAGCGGAGAGTGGGGGAAGCCGGGCAGGGCACTACGGGGGCGGTGCGGGGCTGTGGCCGGGGCGCCGGGCGGGGGATTCCCCGCTCCTCATCCACCCCCACCCTGGGAAAAACCCCACGGAAAATCAACGCGTACGAGCCGGCTTCCGGGAAGCCGAGTGTCCGCCCGGGGCTGGCGGCGCCGCTGTGTGCTAGGGAGCCCCGGCCCGTTCCTCCCGTACAGCGCTTGGGTCCCGGCGGCAACTTCTAAACACTTCTTCCCTTCTCTCCCCCGCTATCCCGCCCCGGCGGGCCCACCCGTGAGGACAGTGCGGGCCTGTGCAGCGGCAGGTGCCGGGCTGCGCAGCCGGGGTTGTGTGGGTAGCGGTGTCAGCCGCTTAGAGCAGCGCTAAGTCCCGTCCCCTTAAGTCCCGAAAGTTGCGACGAGGCTCCGCTGAGTTTCCCCTCCGGCTCTGGGGACGAGAGCCTGCGTGTCCCCAGGAGACCTCTCTGCGTTACAGCTCCGGTCACGGCGGTGGGGTTGGCGGGGAGGCGCGAGGGGGTGCCCCGGCGGTCCCCCGGCAGCGCGCGGGGACACCTGTTGGCGA
>JASSUY010025889.1:40569-72589 GCA_032466535.1 Forpus xanthops
GCCGCCTCACCCCGTGCACGGCTCGGCTGTGCACGGCACGGCTCGGCGCGGCGCGCTGCGGCGGGAGCGCGGCGCACACACTGGGGCGGGAAGGGGGGGGGTCAGTAGCGTCAGGCTCCCATGGCGTCACTATTGACGTTTCGCATTCCAGCCGCTCTATGGAGAGGCCGCTAGGGCTCCTCTCACATAAATGACGTTCAGAGAGAGGGAGCGGGAGAGCAGCGCAGAGAGGCGCCTTCGTCCCCTCTCTCCGCCAGGCACACGCGCACCCCGGGGCGCTCGCACCGGGGACGCGGGCGCAGGTCCCGGCCCGGCTCCCGCCGCGCACGCACAAAGACACATCGCGGCGGTGGCGACTCGGTATCCCTCGCCTGCCCGCCCGTTCCCTCCCTCACTCTGTCTGCCCGTGGACGGGCTCCTGGCTCCGCAGGCTTTTGCAATCCTTTTCCATGCCTCGGGATAACGCACCGTCCGGACCTGCAGCCACCGGGAGTCGCGGGGGTTTTGTGTCTCGGGTCCTGCCGCTGGACAGTGCCTACATGCGCCTTTAAGGAAGAGGGCACTTACAAACTAGATGTAAAGACGGAACCTCCACAGCAACCGAGTACGTATACAAATGAGCGGGAGCGGCTGCGGGAAAGGGACAAAGTTGCGCCTCCGGGGGAGATGCTCGGGAGATGCCGGCGGCGAGCGGTGCGGCTCCTTCGTGCCGGGCTCTGCCTGAAACTTTTCCCTCTCCTCCTCCTCCTTCCCCCTCCCTTCCTCACTCCTTCCCCGTGGATGCTCGCTTTGCCGCCCGGCTTCCGAGCCTCCCCGCGGGCTCAGCAACCCGCGCCGTGCCCGGGGCACCGCTGGTACCCGCACACGGGGAAGACCGTTGCCGAGAGGTGCGGGAGCTGGAGCCGGCGGTACTGAGGTATTTCTGCTAGTTGTTGTCATGGAAATGATGCTGCCGGCGGCGGCGGCGGGGAGTTTATAGCGCCGGTGATGAATGGCAGCAATTTGTCTCCTTCCTTGAGCCGCGCTTGGGAACTAGGTTGCTTTGTTTGCCCAAGTTCGAGCTGTCTAATAGGGACGGCGGGGCAGGTTGATCTGACCTCACTTCGGGAGAGAGCAGCTCCCCTCGGCAGCCCGAAGGAGCTCGCCCGAGAGGTAATTGCTGGAATGTGACATATTGTATTGAAATGAGACAGGAGCTTTGCTCGGCACGTCTGCCCGACATCTGCTCCTCGGAAATATGCACTTTTCCCTTCGGAGGTCACAAACGGTAACGAGGGGCTGCGGTACCCCGGCACGAGTGGCACCGGGCGGGGAGGCTGTGGTGTCCCGCTCCCTGCCCGCTGCTACCCCGCTCCGTGCCCCGCTCCTCTCCCGCTCCTACCCCGCTCCCTGCCCCGCTCCTCGCCCGCTCCTACCCCGCTCCCTACCCCGGCAGCGCCGTTCGTTTTTCCCTTCTCGCCTTTAATAGCTGCGAAAGAAGTTTCAGTCTTGGAAAGAGGCGAGAAAGCGCGGTCCCTGCGTTGCGATATTGTGTCGGGGGACGGTTATCGGGACGGCATTATCGCGATACTCTGTCCCAAGCGGGGATGCAGCTCACCTTCACGCGGCTAGTTAACAACGCTGCTGTTTAACTCGCAATTTAGGGAGAGGATGGATTCCGTGCGGGGGTATTTCCCAGGGAAAGCGTGGAAAACGCTGCTTTCTGTAGGGGGGGGGTGGGGGTGTGGGGGGTGGCGTGTCGGGATCGGATTGTTTTTCTCCAGGGAAAAAAAAGTTTGGGAATGAATCGCTAACTTTTATCCAAGCCGCTTCACTCGATTACATTCTTCGCCCTATTTTTCTCTCCTCCGTGGAGACCGTTGTATGCTGGAGTCAAGCCCCGGTAAAAAAAAAACAATGGACTAAACCAGACCAGACGGTTTCTTCGGAGGTGAATCTCACGCGAGGTCGTGGATATTTGCTGGAGTGACCGTGCGGCTCGGGGCGATCCCCCCAGCCTCCTAAAATCATGAAAATCGCGAGCTAACCGGCGGTGGAAATGGAGCTCGAAACTTTTTAATTCAATGGAGCTTCCCCCTCCGCGGTCCCTCCCGGGTAAATGAAGGTTTCGAAACTCGCCTGAAGAAGTCACAGTCACAATGGAGTATTTCACGCTTTCCTCCTCGTATTACAGGGAGGGGAGGGGTGTCACTCGGGGCTGAATGTAAAGTGCACGGAGGAAGAAAAGAGCTTTGACAAGGGTAGTTATTTCCTCCTAATTTACAGCCCTTACGGCTCTGCGCTCCTGGCTTGGGCGGCCGCGGTCCGAGGGGGTGCTGCGTGATTAAAAGCGCAGCGAGTGTCTCTAGGTAACCGGGGGGAGAGGAGCCCTAGGGCGCTCCTCGCAGAGCGGGAAGCCGCTTCGCAGGAGCTCGGGGGGGAGCAAAACCCTCGGGAGAGAAAAAGGAATGAGCTGATAGCCAATTAGCATCCCGGGAGCCGGCAGGGAATCAAAGACGAGGAACGCGGGGAAGGCAGGGGACCCCCCCCCCCCAATAAAAGGCAGGGAGCGGGAGAAGGAGCTCCGTGGTCCCGCGGGCAGGGACCGGTGCCGCCGCGCAACCCCAGCGCTACCGCGGAGCCCCCGGCTGCGCTGGCAGCGCCGGGACAGATCAGCCTCTGCCAAGAGCGCAGCGGAGCGTCCCGCGGAGCAGAGAGGGGCCCGGGGACACCGCAGGCTGGCCGCGCCGGTGGGGTACCCCTCAGGTCCGGCTGGTACCTTGCGTAGAAACTTCCAGCCGGCTTCTCATCCAGAAATAGAAAGTTCCCGCGGGGAAGCGGACGCACGGGGATGCCGCCCCACTTGCTGCGATCAGCCCGCCTGTGCTCTCCTCTCTCCTTGCCCTGTGAACAAACCGGCGGCTCCGCTGTCCCATCCTGGTGCTTTTGTGTGATGAGGGCGCGGGAGCTGGTAGAAACCCGCTCCTTGTCCGGCTCCCTTTCCCACCCGCGAAGAGGGAAGGCGAGGCGGGTGGTGTGTGTGTGTGTATGTTTGGGGTCCCCTCAATGCGCCCCGCGTCCCCCCTAAGCCCGTCGGACACGGCCGCCCCTGACTGTGCCTTCTGCTCCTCCCGCCGCGCACAGAGCCCGGGTCGGAAGAGCGCCCCCCGCCGAGGCCAGGCCCCGTACCCACCACCGCAGAGAGGTCCCAGCCGGCGCCCACCCCACCGCCGCCGCCGCCCGCCGCCGCCGCCTCCGTCCGCACGTCCAGCCCCACCATTCAGCGCGCAAGATACCCGCCAGGTAAGCTGCGCTCCGCGGACCAGAGCCTCCCGAGAGAGGAGGAGGAGGAGAAGGGGTGTGTGTGTGTGTGAACCAGGGCTCATGCCGCCGCTCCTACCCTTCCCAAATCCGTTTGGCATCATCAGTCCCGACGTCCCGTCCAGGGGCCGCGGGGGTTTTAAATCCCCAAAAGGATTTTGTGATTGCTTGGCCTTAAATTGGGCATCCCTTACTTCATGCTCTTTCAAAGATAACTGAATAATAAGATAAGAGCTGTGAATGTCCTTACCCTGATTGTTTCTCTTTTTTTTTTTTTCCACCCATTCATTTGGGCTTTGATGACAGGTTGCTCTGCAATGCGCCGCCTGTGGGGTGCTCTGGTTTTAATATTGTTGGATAAAGAAGAAAAAAAATATCCCAGCTTATTTGCTTTGCAGGGTAATTAATGTCTGTGCCCCGAGTGGAAAAGTAGGAGTTAGAATCAGTGTGCTGGCAAAAGGGCGAGGGAGGAGGAGTCCTGCAGAGCCAGGAGAGACCAGACCTTTGGGTTAGGGATATTTTTTCTGTCCTCAGGCTGGGCTTATCTTAAACTTCTGTTTTCTTACTCCAATTTGCACAGGATTCAGTGGCATAACCCTGTTATGCTCAGAAAAATAATGCCAAAAAACCTCATGATGTTCTGTTTGCCTGAACTCCTGCTCATTTTCTGAGCTAGCAAAAAAAGCCTCTATTTCCTTCACAGGGTTGTGCATCTACACGTCCACGGGTGACATTATGTGTCAGCTCATTCAGTTGTGGCCCTCAGTCAGTTCACACTGGAGGTTTGTGGAAGGAATTTCTCCCCTTTTTCATTTGATCACTACATTTTAACAGATGGGCCTTAAATAACAAACAATAGTGTTAGGACTTGCCATTAAATATGTGTGTGTGGAATGGCATGGGCAGAAATTGATGGGAAAGAGCAGAAAGATAGAGAAAAAATAGAAGTAACATTGGGAAGCAAGGCTTATGAAAGGGCTGTCCTACTTTTTTCTTTAAACATTTAGATTTGCAAGCAGGAGGTTCTTAAATTCACAAAACAGCACTTTTTCCCCCCCCTCAGTTTTTAATGTTTTCTCAAGAAGAAGGAAGATCCAAATGGCTTTTGACAGTATGATAATTGAAATCTGGTGCTTAGTTTAAATATGTTTATCTGCAAAGGGGGCAGGAAATAATTAGCAGTTGCTTTAACACAAATTATTTGGATTCCTGCATGCCAGGCTCAACTGAATATTTTAAAATTCTAAGTGAAGGGAGTTCTTAAGATACTGAGGAAAACCTCATTATTTTCAAGGCAGCTTTTTTTTCAGTATGAATTTTTCCTCAATTGCTTTTGGAATATAAATTGCCATTAAGGAGTGATGAACTGCACTTAATTTTAATATACGCTTTCCCCGTATTTACTTTTTTTTCCACCTCTTTATAAGAAAGTATGTATTAATTGAAACATTTTATTCCTCTGCTGCAGAACCAAAATACACCACACACATTTAGTTTGAGTTGCAAATATTGGGCTAGAATTTCACAGTGTTTAGTTAGGCAAACCTCAGATGGGTTTCAGAATTGGGTCCATTATTTCCTGAGAGCAGAAAAGGAAATAGCAGGCTAGTAGGAAATGAAAAAGAAAAGAATAAACCCCGAGTCTTTATCACCAGACACCGTGTTGCTTCGACCATCCCAGCTATTGATGAACCACATTAGCTTTTATGACTAATGGATAAAACCAGTTATGTTAGCAGCCTCAACCTTGCTTTCCCATAAAAACAGAAATATCACACACTACTTCTTTTGCATTTTTGCAAATTCAAGGGTATGCTGTACCCCCCACTTTCTTTAGGAGAGTGTTCTACCATAGATAAGCCTCAAATCTACTAGTCAGACAGCAGCCTTGAATTGTTAGCTGACCAGAAATATGCTTCAAGGGCCCAGAGTTGAGTAAGCAAAATTGATGTTTGTAAGTCCTAAGTAGCAAGCACTGTGATTCAAGCCGTTCTCTGACATGTACTGCAGATGCTGTTTCTTTGAAATACAATGTAATTTTTAATATTATGCATTTGATAGTCTCGTTTACCCTTCGTGAAAATTTTACAGCACGGTTGCATACAAAGACGGGTTTAGAGCCATAAACTGTTTTCATTCTGCTTATCTAATTCTCATTGACATCTATGTATATTAAGTAACAGGTGTAGGACAGATTGGGATGGATTCCTCTTTCCCTGACACTGGTATAAATTTGAGTTGCTCCCATGACTAGGTGAGAGCAGGCTCCATAACACCTAATGCTTAGTCAATCCCTGATGCATATTTCTCACTGAAAAGCAAAGACACGAGGCTAACATATGTCCCATGTCCAAGAGAGGATGGGAGTCAGGTGTCTAACTGAGCTCTGTGAAATGTGGGAAAGCTTCTAGGAAAGAGGTTCCCGAGGGCCTGGACTTGTTGTTAATGTCCCCCTTTGCCCTTGCAGATATGCCCTGTGTGCAAGCGCAGTATAGTCCTTCACCGCCCGGTTCAAATTATGCAGCTCAGACGTACGCGTATGGCTCGGAGTACAGCTCAGAGATCATGAACCCTGACTATGCCAAGCTGACCATGGACCTGAGCAGTACTGAAATCACTGCAACTGCCACCACCTCCTTGCCCAGCTTCAGCACCTTTATGGAGGGTTACTCTGGCAGCTACGAGCTCAAGCCTTCCTGCCTCTACCAAATGCAATCTGCCTCCTCTGGCCAGAGGCCCCTCATAAAGATGGAAGACACCCGTCTCTCCCCCTATCAGCCCTCACTGCCACCCTCCACGGATGAGGGGATGCCCAGCACTTCCATGTACTTCAAGCAATCTCCGCCCTCCACTCCCACCACTCCTGGCTTTCCTTCTCACCAGAGCCTGTGGGATGAGCCGCAGCTGCAGCCCACGCAGACCTGCCTGCCACCCGGCCACCTGATGGACACTGCTCCCATGAAGACCGTGCCTCCGCGCTTCCCCCTCTTCCACTTCAAGCACTCCCCTCCGCACACACCAGCTGCGGCTGCCCACATGTGCTATGATCCTGCCTCCCTGAGCCTGCCGCTGGGCTCCGACAGACCCGCTGCCAGCCAGGCACCCATGGAGGGCCATTCCTACGGGCTTCACCTGGCCAAAAGACCAGCCACCTTAGCCTTCTCACCGCTCGGCCTCAACGCAGCCACCTCCAGCCTGATGGGTGAGAGCAGTGGCAGCGGCAGCAGCGGCCTCCCATCTCCACCCAGCAGGAGCTCCTCATCCGGGGAAGGCACCTGCGCGGTCTGTGGGGACAATGCTGCCTGCCAGCACTATGGCGTACGGACGTGCGAAGGCTGCAAGGGCTTCTTCAAGGTGAGAACTCTGTGGTTTGCTCCCTACCCCACTTACCCCAGCCTCTCCTCCCTTCCCACATGCCCTGGCATGCTTCTGGTCCTTACCCCAAGGCTTAGGAGCCTCCTGTGTTAGAGCTCAGACCCCTCCAGTGGGGCGGGATGTACACCCATCCAGCTATTGAGGAAGGCCAAAGCAAGCCCTCTGTAGGATAAAAGCATCAGCCAGTCTTGGCAGAGAAAGGGCTGGGGCAGTTTGCTGGGCAAACCACATCTCCAGTCTGACAGCATCCCTCTGCAGAGCACGTGTCTGCCCTCTCTGAGCTATAAACTGCATTTACTCCATAGTGAAACTCACATGGAATACATCCAACCTGAGATTTGCTTATCAGTTGCTCCAACTAAACTTCGTTTTTAAGCAAAAAATGACACCCTGAATTCGTAAAGTCCACTTGATATTTTAGTTGATGGCACTGGTGCCATTTGTTGCCCTGGGGCAGTTGGGTTGAGGAAGGCTGTGGGGTTGGCCTCAGGGGGAAACCAGTTTCACATGGGAGGCCAACCCAAGCACTTCTAGTTTTATTTGGTTGCTGCCTCGTCATCACTTTTCAGTTTAGGAGCCCAGTGAGTCCTCACTAGTGGAAAGCTGCTTGCAGAGCAGTGACTAAGCACTGCACAGGGTCCCGGTGCCTGCTTGGTATCCAAGAAAGCTTTGCAGTTGAATAGCAACACAAATAACTTACACACGGCAGTTTCCCACTGGAAACTTTGTGTTTGTATTTTTAAGAATCGGATACTCTCTTTTTGCTCGTAGATTTGGGTGCCTCATAATTTCTTTTCAACAGGATGAGTTCATATTCCAGCATTATTTTCAGAATTAGCTTGTTTAAGTGAGGAACTTGGGACAGACTTTTGTTAAGGATGGCTCTGGGCAACGGGCATAAGATTTGATACATTTGGGGTTGATTTGGTATATTCCTTCCTACAAAGACAGCAGTCATGCCTCTGTTCTGGTAAAAGCTATGATGGGAACAAAACCAGTCCAAAAACAGTTGCAGGGAGGGCTTATAACATTTTTGTTTAGTTGTAGACGGAGCTGCCAATGTTACTTAATAATAATCCTTTCACAACATGGTAAAATACACATCGCCCATGAAACTCATTTGTATTTAAATGTAACTGGAAAAAGGGACACAAATAACCTGGAAATAGCAGCTCTTATGGGCCCGATCCTGACCCTGTAGTAGTCAATACTATATCCTTGACTGGGAGCAGTATCTTCAGCTTATTCTGCAAAATTAATCAGTTTTCAGCTCCAAAGCACAATGATAAGTGTTTGCTGTGGCTCTTACATTTAGTGCATTGAGTCTGTTAGTTGAAAAGAAACACAAATTATGAAATAACATTTATCCATTAATTTAATTGCAGTGAAAAAAACTAATACTGAATACTGAGTTGATAAATCTATTCCTGTTCAGATGTCTGTCCTCTTAAAGTCTTTTTTGTTGGTGCCAAGTTATTTATCGATGTATCCTTGATTTTAAGGATGGGAAAACATACTATATTTTTGCATCAATATTTGTTACATTCTTTCAAAGTTTACCAGATTTTTACAAATTTTATATTTATTGTATAGTCTCAAGATCATTTTAGAGTTAATTAAATGCATATAGCTATAGAATAATCCTGCCTGGTTTGGAGGTTGTTTTCCCAGGTCAGGTTAGCTTTCCCTGAATATTGAGCTGGCCATATTTTGTAGGGTTTTCTGGTATTTGTATTCTCTCCCCAATGATTTTAATGGCTAACCAAACCAGTTATTGTGGTATTTGACTAACAATAGCGATACCAAAAGAAATACATTGCAGATCATTTTGATTTTATTTTAATAAGGTCGGCAATAATCAAGGGAATGAACCAAGTAGAAAATTGTTCCCAAAGGGATATTAAAAGCGGAGATAATCTAATCCCCAAAGGTAGATGTGATGACCTGGTAATTTCAGATATGATTTTATCATTCAAAGTTGCCTGTCTCCAGAGACTTGCTTCAGAAGAATCCTAGATGATTTTCATTGTCAGCAGCTAACACTAATAAAATTGTTTTTCCTGCAGGCTAGTGTGTTAGGAAATTAATTTTATCTAATTATATGAATTGCACTGTCGCTTTTCATGTTGTAATTAAAACGCATTTTGTCAGGTTCTAAGTTGCTCAAGAAATGATTGTTTTACTGGTTTTGTGTTGCATTTCTGCAGAGAACAGTTCAGAAAAATGCAAAATATGTTTGTCTGGCAAACAAAAACTGTCCAGTGGACAAGAGACGTCGTAACAGATGCCAATACTGCCGGTTTCAGAAGTGTCTCAGCGTCGGCATGGTTAAAGAAGGTAAGGGCTACTGCTAGTATCATCCCAAACACTAAAATATTACATTTAATGAACCTATATTTGTGTCTGTGCGGATATAGGTGTCTTTATAGTGTCTTTACAAGGAATTTTATAGGGATGGGTTTCATAGCTTACCCCCAAATGTGGTATTTGTGTAATAATGTATTGATTTTCTTCTTTTCACCCATATTATCATATTTAGACTTTAGACCCCAGAGTTCAAGAACAGTAAGGTCACAAGAGGATAATTTGACACTGGCTAAAATGTCTCCTTTATTAACTTTGAACATTGCTCGATAATGCTGTTGGCTTCCCCCTGCTATCTCACCAGGGGCTGCACTGGCTTTTGTGCATTTTAACGTAGGATTTTGTCTCATTCCCATAAGCTGATTGCAAATTTGCAATTAATTTAAATGGAAACAGGATCAACTCATTAGTCCCAATTCTGCAAATATTTAAGTATGTGAGTAATATTGTATGAGCGGTCCCATCGCAAATACTAACATGGATAATATAACCTATATAGCGTAACCATATTTTTTTCAAATGCTTTAAGAAAGCAGAAATGACTTTGAATGAACAACTGTGCCTTTTAAAAGGTGCACCAGTAGTTAGAACAGTAGAATTTGTGCTTCACATTCAGTTTTCTTTCAGCAGCAGAGTGTGTGTGTGCATGCAAACAAAGCCTGAACAGTAGGAACACAGCTGGCCTTTAAGTAAGCAACTACATTACTGCTTACGATCATAGGTCTGACGCAATTTTGGTATCATTTTGGAATTGAAGGCATCAAGAGCACGTGCTGAAACTGGAGAATGCTCTTACTTTTGCTGAGCTGCTGAACATAAGAAAAGCAGGTGTTCATTCTGCTCCGGCTTTACTGGTATCTTCACAACTGATTCCTGCTTTTTGTGTTGTTACCTAGTTGTCCGTACCGACAGCCTGAAAGGGAGAAGAGGTCGGCTGCCTTCCAAACCAAAGAGCCCCTTACAGCAAGAACCCTCTCAGCCCTCCCCACCTTCTCCTCCCATCAGCATGATGAACGCCCTTGTACGAGCTTTAACCGACTCCACGCCCAGGGAGCTTGACTATTCAAGAGTATGTTTCGCTTTTCTTTGCCTCTTTGCTTTCCACATAGAAATGATTCACAAACTGCATTTCTACCTACCAGCTGGTTTGCTAAAGCAAAACTAAATGTGAAATTTGGATTAGGGTAGAAATTTGTCCAGCCAGCCATGTCTTTTCATGGTAGGTGTGTGATGAGGGGAAAGGAGGTGTAGTAGAAATGCCTGTTACAAACTGTTATCATGAGGAACTTAGACACAGAATTACCTACAGTATATTCAGTGAGTGACTGAAAGCAAAAATGCATGGATAAACAGAGCATTCTTCTTGCAAAAGGCTGTGCCAAAACACTAGCAATCACAGTACAGTCGAAAAATTTACCAAACTAGGAGCAGTGCTCACATGTCCAGTATCTTAATTTCCAGGTTCTGAAGGCTAAAATCTAATAGCACTTCCCTAACATTCAGATATAAGGGTTGTACAAAGTAGCGCTGGATGGATAGGGCCATTTCTATTGAAATCAATAGAATTTTGCCATTGTTGAAATGGGGCCAGGTTCTGGCCTTGAATAGCCCAGCAGGAGTATTTCTGCAGTAAAATTCACATTTGTAAAACAAGCCTTTTAAAATGAAAATTCTAAAAAAACTATCTCAGCAAAGCTTTACCAGAGATTATACATTTTTGTAACCTTGTTCTTTTATGTATCATATTCACCATTTAAATATTCATGGAATATCTTGAAAGCTTAGAAAACTGTTCTATAGTTATTAAAATATGGCATTGAAATGGCTTGTTAAATACATTTTCAAGCAGGTTGATATAGGAAAAGAAAGAAAATCCAGCTCAGAAAAACCAGGATAAAATTCCTTCCCCATAATGAAAAATGATTAAATCTAAGACTTAAAAAAAATACAGCTCTATTCAGGCAACATCTGCATTGGCTGTTTGTCACTTGTTGCTAAGTAATATTCAATACTAAAATGAATTTGTTTATAATTATATAAAACCTATATTATTCTGTGTTAGACTGTACTTAACATATATAATTCAGTAATTTTAAGCATGCTGTAACATCTTTTCTTCTTGCTAATCTGTAAATATGCAGTCATATAATTTCCTAAATTATTATTAAGAACCTAGCTATTCAGTATCTGACAATCTTTTAGGGGGATAATGCATTAGCCATATTTGGACATATTTTAACTTAACCAGGATTTCTCAGGGGGTCATTCTGTAAATTAATATCGAGGTATGTGAGGGGCTGTGCTCTTTGACAGAAATCTGCTGAGTTCCATAGAATTACAAGCATATAATAACCCAGGCCAAGAAAGCAGTATCTGACCTTATGTGTTTATTAGTAAGCATAAAGCTCTTTTGCATTTACAAGAAACTGAATGAAAAGTGTGTGGTTTTATGTGACTTTTTTCTTTGTCCTTCAGTAATTATTTCTCTTTTAGTGAAAACAGACCTATTTGTTGAGCAATTCTGTTGGACATTACAGGAGGCATATGATTGATAATAAATTAATTTAGTTTTGGTAGCTAAAAGGTTAAGCATAATTGTTTATTAGGACATAGTAATATCTAGGTTTTTCTTTACAATAAAATATATAGTTGTCCAGCAGTACTGAAAAGACAAAAATGTGCTTAAAGAAATGAATAGATTCTTATGGTTTTTACAAACTTCATACTTACAGAGGAAAGTTAAAGAGATCAGAAACAAGTGCTGCATAACAACTGAAATTAACTGAATGAAATATGCTGTGAGCACACTGCAATGCTAAAATATCCCTTTGAAGCATAATCCTGTACCTGAAAAGGCAAACTTCTGGCATGTTCAGCGATGTCATACCCCTTCTGAGCGCCGCAAATGGTGGGATCTGGGAATTTGGCTTTGGTGTCAGTCCTAACACTTCTGCAGATATGACCTTAATGTTTAGCATGGTCTTCATGTTTACAAGCTGTAAAGTCTTTACCGTCTTAAAAACACTGATAAGAGCTCTGGAGAAGAACTCCTTCCCTCCAAAAAACCCTACACACTCAAAAAACTCCTTAAAAACCAAAACTAAATGTATATAAGCCACGAATTTTAAACCGAAAGAGATTGGAATCGGTTCTGTTCAGAACATGGCTACTTTTTTTTTCAGCACTGGTTTTAACTTACCAATCCACAGCAAAGGTATATTTAGGTCCTTGGTTTCAAAAAAGCAATTGCCAGGGAGAGTTTGGTTTATGAACTCCTTAAAGGCCAAGAGCTGCAGTCCAGTCTCACACCTGTTTTACTGGTGCAGTTCCCCGAGTTTACACTTCTGAGTAAGATGAAAAACAGACCCTCTATCTTCTTGTCCCTGCTCTTGCAGATTAGCCACTGACTTAAATAGAAGTGTTGCCTTTTTGGCGCAGGAATACAGCGTTTAGGTAATAGTCCCCTCTCCTTCCCCAGCCACAAAATTAAGCAGAGTGGGGCTTTCACACAAACAAGCATAGCTTCTCTGTGCACACAAGTTATTGTTGGGGTTTTGCAGTTGTAGCAGTTGGTAAAGCTCAGATGAAAGCAGACAAAAGGTAGAGTTAAGTTGTGCTATAAGGCTTTCCAGCATCAGGCTTTCTTGAATCTCTTTAGATATACCATACAATTTAATGTTGCTTGCTACACATGCAAGCCTTTCCTTGAGCAACAGTCAGGTTTTGTTTAATTCTCAAAGGAGCTCTAAGCAAGACAGTAAGGCAAAACTTTGTCTTCTGGCTTTCTCACAGCGTGCTTCCAGTTTGCATAGGGCAGGTTAAGAAATGCAGATTTGATCCCTTCCCTACCGTGGCCTCCTGACCAAGGGCAGGCTTACCATCTGTCTTGGTCAAAAGTTAGGTCAAATTTCACCTCGTCTCAATGAAATAATCATGGAAAAACCCACAGGTTTTGGTGCATAAACCAGAACCACGTATACTGTTTATGGTTACTTTTATTCTGCAAGGCTGTAAAAAGTAAATGATATTTTATTTTAGCTATTCTTTGCAAGTGCAAACTCTTTGTAGTGAGCAGTGCTGTATTAAAGCAGCTAGAATTTATACAATCCCGTATAACTTTTTATCTTTCTTCTAAAATTGTTCTCATGGGATTAGCTGTAACAACAAATGCAGGCTATAATTCTTTTAGATGTATTTAATTTAATTATGTGCCTCATGTGGAATATACTATACTGTAGCATTCACTGTTATGTGACATAATGCTACATCCGATTTCATTAGAAAATATGAAAACTTTGCCTTACTTTTGCCAAAGGTGTGTTTTATAAATATTTGGGACGAGTTAATAACTGGAGTAATTACACTGACTTGTGATGAGCTACATTTACAATGAACTTAGGGTAGTATTTTTTTGCCTTTACATTTCCTTCCTCTTCACTGCTCAAAGGATCAAGCATGTTTCTTGCCTTAACAATACCTATGGTAAAGCAGGAGTCTCCCTCAGCCTGTTTGGTTTCCTTGTGCTGAAAGGAGGATGTTATTCAGCTCCTGCATATCAAAGCACATCTCCCAGAGCCAGGATACACGGGGGCTTGGCTTGCTCCACAGCTTCATTTTAAGAAGGTCCAGAATATGCAATGTGTCTGGAAAAGCATATATTCTTTTTCTACTCACTAATCACCCCAGTATATGTTGCTGAGGTCCAGTGCCAGCAGTAGTTAGTTCATGCTGCTCAACTGCTCCATTCAGATGGGGAGTGAAAACGTAAATGATGCAGCATAAAGTTTATTCACTATTGCTCCACTCTTTATTTTGGGCTTTACCTGCTTCATTGTGACATGATTCTTCAGAGTAGCTGGGGCAGAATTTGTCTCTGTATGAACTTTGTAAGAGGGATTACACATTTCACTAGCAGACTAGAGATGTGAGCTGGAGCTTACTGTGAGAAACTTGTGCAGTTAGCATTCGGTAAGCAGAATAGAGTCGTTCAGGGCTAGCACCAGTACTCCAGATACAACCAGAGGTCTCTAGGATTGCTCTGCTTCTCCAGTCAGTCAGCAACTCTGACGCTGTGTACTTAATCCCTTACCTACCAACAGCAACCAGCTCCAAATAGGATGGGCAGAGAACAGGATGCCCACCTGAGGAGTTCTGCTTGCTGTCCCCCTCTGTCTTTCCTGCACAGAGGTGACTTTTGCATTGCAGATGGAAATTTGGGTGATATCTGCAGCTCTAGTGACATGCCTGCAATAAGGTCCCCCTAGGCTGCCAGCCCACTGATACTGATGGGAAAGAAAGCTGTGTCTTCCTGCTTCCACTCTGGCTTGGGTAGTTGCTAGGGAGACCTTCAGGCTGATGGACTCAAGCCCTAGCTGCGTGTGGCAAGTTGTTGCCAAAGGGCGTGCACAGTTGTTTCAGGCACAGAGTCCACTCAGCCCTTCCTTGACTGAATCCCAGAGAGAGAGTGGGTATAAAATCTCTTCCAGAAATAACCCACCGGATGTGTGATGGCATGGAAGCTGCTACAATAAATGCCAAATTACCCAGCTCCTGTTCAGAAAACCAGCAGCGCAGAGCTGGAGTAAGCCATGAAAGCTCGTGTTGTATTTTCTGCAGAGAGAGAGCAGCAGCAGGAGAGTGACAGGGATCCACTGGTGGGGAAGTAGGAGATAGTAGGGAGGGAGTTGTCAGGGGGAAGCTGAGCAAACTGGGTCTGTCAAATTGTTGTCTAGAAGAGTTATGGCCACATAAGCAGGATAATAGGTTCTCCTGAACCTTAAATGCTTCTATTTGAAGGATAAGAGGTGATATGGGACAGCTGTTTTACTTTGAACCAATTCTGTATTCAAATGAAGCAATGCTGCATGTGTCAGATAAAACATGATTTATCTTACATGTCTCTATCGCTGTCAGATAAAATGCAATTGCAGAGGTTTTGGAAGAAATCTGTGTTTTGGACATACTGAGAGAAATTCATCAATGGGAAAAGTGTTTAATTGTAACAAATAATATTCCTCTTCTAGTGTGATTATCCTACCCACCAGGTTTCTGTTTCTGTTTGCTAATAGCATGCAGGTACTTGTGAAATGTGATGATGATTATTATATTTTATTTATAAATGCTAAACATTTTCTGTACATGTGGAAATATTTTTGCAATGTACATGTGAATAGCAAAATGCCTGTAGGTAGCCAAATAGGTAAATAGATATAGACCTACTTATTATGCCTTTGATAATACCAGCTTTGCCACAGAAGATGTTGTTGGGCAAGTAATGAAGTATGATTCACAGAATGCCCTTAAATGCACATAACGTTGCTTTCTGTGGCTTTCATTTTAGTACTGTTCCACTGATCAGGCTGCTGCAGGCACAGATGCAGAACATGTACAACAGTTCTATAACCTTCTGACTGCCTCCATTGACATAACTAGAGGCTGGGCAGAAAAAATCCCAGGATTTACTGACCTCCCAAAAGAAGATCAGACATTACTCATAGAATCAGCTTTTTTGGAGCTGTTTGTACTAAGACTCTCCATCAGGTAACTATTTATTTCATTTCCTTTTAAGCTGATGTGAAAAAATCACCCATCTAAATATTTTTAAGGAATAAATATGGTGCTATCTTTGAACACTGTCAATGGTACCAAAAAAAAAAACCCCACAGAACATCAGCAATGTCTGTGTCCAAAGGATATGGTGTTTAATTTGTTTTACATTGCAGAAAAAAAACAAAAAAAAGTGATTTAAAAAGAGAACATAGATCTTGCTAATGTGCTTCTTTTTATTTGACATGCCCCATCCTCTTCTTAACGTAGTAATCAAAATTGATCCTCGTGTACTCTTTGCTTCATACTCATCAGCATAAACTGTAGAAAAGCACCTTCAGTATGAAAGCTGCTTCCTTTTCCCCTTCTTTTGTGTGTGCACATCTTTGTCATCTGTTTTTGAAAAGGATGAAGAAGATTTAAAATCTTGTTCAGATTGCTTTTCTACTTAATACCAAGTCATTTAATAGAGTGAGATGCTATTTGTCAGTGTAGCACTAGTTAAGACACTTTACCTAAAACACTTTCAGGGACTGGGAAGATTCCAGGCTGGTGATTTGAATTATGCCCTGTTTCCTTAGGTTGAAAATTACCTTTGCATGTGTTTTTTAACAGGGGTGTTGGGAACGGGGAGGGGAAAGAGAGGAGAGTTTGGCTGTAGTATTTCTCTTACACACACGTTTTCATATAGAAGTGTTTATGGTGTGATGCGTAGTGTGGTGCATTATTGCATGTATTTTCCATTATTTTTTCCTTATCAATTTTTACCGTCTGAAAAATGCGGATGAGATTAAGTAAATGCTGAAAGGTGCAGAATCTCTTCTTCAGTTTTCATTAGTTTTGCATTTCAAAATGCACTTGCTTACTATTCCTGTGGTTCAAACATACAGTATTTAATGTAAAATGTCTTCTCTGTTTATGCCTTTGGGCAGGACCAAAATCTTAACTAATTAGACAGTCTACACCACATGCTACAGCTAACCTCAGGCTTATAACCCTACCAAGTAAGCAATCACAGAAGCTTGTTTGTTGTACTTTGGCCCCAAGGGAGAAGCATATTGTAAACGTGAATGCCCACATATGTCTCAGGATAATATGCCTTGGATTTTAAATGACAGACACTTCAATACTGGTTATGCATTTTGCTGTAAACTAGAAGATGCATTTATAGTTTTTTCAATTATTTTTATTTGAGGTCTGATACTGCTGAGGATAAGTTTGTATTCTGCAATGGACTCGTGCTTCATAGACTTCAGTGCCTTCGTGGATTTGGGGAGTGGCTCGACTCTATTAAAGACTTTTCCTTAAACTTAAAGAGCCTTAACCTTGATATCCCAGCCTTAGCAAGTTTATCAGCTCTAACTATGATTACAGGTAAGTGCTCCTTTGTCAATAGAAAGCTTCAGACCATAGTGATTTGCTTTAATGTCGATTCAAGCAATTTCGATTAATTTAGCTATATTCAGGGTAAAGTGAGTATGATTTTTAAGCATTGGAATGACCATACTGAAATTGTAGACTAACATTAGGTTATCAGATGCCTGTATTCAAATGTAATCTAACTCTATTTCCTCATGGTTTTGTTGTTTTCTTAGAATAGCCTCTAAAAAGCAAAGTACTTCCAAGCAAATTGTGTGTAGCTCCTATAAAAATGCTCAAAATACGTGCTAAATAGCAAGAAAAGCCTAATAAAATAGGTCTTCTGTGTAGGAATACTAATATTGAGGTAGCTTGAGAGCTAGTATAGCTCATGTCTCAGCAAGACAGCCAAACTAGATAGTTGGCAGCTTCACAAGGGCAGACAGGCTGCTTTCAGTAGCCAAGCTACTCTAGGCAGTCCATGTACTGCTTTCTTAAGAGAGAAAATTGGAGAACAGTAAGGAAAAAAAATCCTCTTTCACAGTTGTACAAAAGCTTTTGAGTGTGCATGTGATCGCATCACCCCTTCTGCCTGCTGGGATGAGCAGCAGCAAGAGACTAATGACAAAATCTGCCAAATATGTCCAGGAAGTGCAAAATGGGGGAGCATAGCTTTATAAAGTCTAATTTTTTCATTCCTGAAACAAGGCCCCTTGAAGTGCACACTGCATACCTCGAGCTTCTTGCAATTGAAGAAGTATGGCTGATGGAAACGGTGAAGATCAGGAACAGGGGTGTCTGACAACCACACAGTGGAAGTCAGAGAAGCTCTCATCCCTGCAGAGCCTCACACTTGTTTCAGAAGAGCTGATAGTATAAAGGTGCAACTATGTCATCAGTGTGAGACAGGGCTCCAGTGTGCCTTGGATGCTATAGCTCTACTGGAGTGGATATTGATTTCCTTTTGCATTTCAGGCATTCATCAGTTTACAGGCATTGGCCTCAACAGTATCAGCTGCAGTCTTCATTTTACCTAGGATGATGTGATGGGATAAAAGGCTCAATGGCAAATATAAAAACTAAAATTGGCCAATTCCTGCTGATATCTGTGGGGGCCAAGGTTTTGTGTTCAGAGTTTGGTGATACGCTTCCTTTCTGCATTTTGGTGAAGGGTTAGGGTAAATATGTAATGTGTTTTCTAAGAAAGGTATTTTCTTCAGTAATTTCTGTTCATTTCTTCTGCAGTTGAAAATGGTACCTTAAGGTTCAGATTCTTGTTTCTTTGATAAAATGCTTGAGTCCAGGATAACTCCTTGTAGTTGCTTTGTTTGGTGTGAATAATTTTCAAAATGAGTGATAAGTTAAAGTGAGAAAGAACATTGCCAACTTATTTTTTACTCCTATATAGAAACATCCACTGACATGTGTTCATGAATACTTACATATATGTATTATAAATACAGTTATATATGTGTATGTCTATACAAACCTATATACATATATAATAGGTATGTGTATGCACTTAGATATCAACAAATCAAGAACAGGTGCTGTGTCTCTCCATATATATTTCCAAATAGGCATATATGCTCACATATACGTAGCACATATCATTGAGTTAGATTATTTATTATATTGTAGATATGTCTTTTTTAGATAGACACAGATAGCTTATTCTTGATTATCTTCCTGGAGACTGAGAGGATGCGGGTCAATGAACAGAATCCACAGCAAGCTGTCTAAGTGAATGTAGAACAAGCTATTGTACAGGAAGAAAAGTTATTGTCCTTACAACCCCCTGCCCTGTTTTAACATGATAATTCTTTGTTCAGTTAGACACTCGTTGCTTGCCCTTACATGAAGTGTCAAAGTTGTCCAGTGACTGGCTCAGGTTACACTGAGATATTTAATAGAAATAGCTTTTAATAGGTAACACCCCACGTTTCTTCCTTTCCTTGATAATAACCCTTCTCAAGAGTTGATTATATTGTGCTGATCTGTCCAAGTTTCTAGTCAAATGGAAATAACTGTTTCCTTTAAAAGGAGTCCATTTCTGTCCATAAAAGCTTTAAGGTTTTCTGTATTTGTCAAGCTTTTCTTGTTAGGTTTTTTTTTTCACCTGTATGACATGGTACTTAAGACGAATGTAATTTTCCGCTCATTCTTTTATTTCATGAGGCCAGTATATCTCTGCTGATTTGCGCTCTTAAGGACAGAGTATACTTACAGGTCATCTAAATTAGACTGAAGCTCCTGTGCCTAGTGATTTATATTCACAGGTTTCAGACCTCCAAGAGCAGCTAGCTAGCTTAGGGACTTAGCCAGAAATTTGCTCATCTGAAAATGGATGCTATTTTATAGCAGTATAAAAAAAAAAAGCTCAACAACCTGAAAGAGGAAATGAGGTAATTATGGAACAATATGCTGGTGAGCATAGTTCTCAGTGATAGTATACTGAAGTATACTCAGAAAAGCCTTGAGATTTTCTTCTGCCGTGGCATCCCATGAGAAATGGCTTCTTGTCTTCTCCCTATGGTTTGAGTATAACAAGCCATCTGCTGGTTTTCAGCAAGTCCCACTAAAAGAGAAAAAACAATAATGATGAATTTTGGAAACCTAGATCTGTTGAACATTTTAAGCATTGTTTTGAGGCTTGGCTTAGATATAGGTGAGTTAGCTGCCATTCTTTATCTCTAGTGAAGGTACTCTCCTGTAATGGGCCATTGAAGGCAATGGGTAGTTACCAAAGCCTGGTTCAAGCCCTTTTTGTGAGTCAGAGCACAAGAGAATTACCTTACACAGGAATATAGAGTATCTGACTATTGAATCACAGTCTTTTGTGTTGAGACCATTTGACACATTTCATGGGCTGCAGAATAGCTGTTGTATATGATGATGTGGGCAAAAGCTGCTGCTCAGAGGGACACCCAAGGCCCAGTCACTGGTCTGATTCCAACAAGAAAGGAATCCTACCATGAATCTCCCATGTCCCAGATGGAAATCTATGTCATTGGGCTGCAAGATAGGAAGGAGCAGGAAAATTCTGTTTTATGAATCTAGTTGTTTGATTTTATTAGCAAACCTGCAAAACCAAAATGCTGGCTTGAGCAAGGTTTTCCTTACTATTACACAAATTGTTCCAGTTCTATTTTGCATTAGTCAACTTTTTATGACTTAATGGCTCAACCGAAAAAAGAGAAAAGGCAACAATCCTGTGTTCTATAATAGTCATTGCTTGTTTTAGTACTGCACAGCACCTTAGGTAGCACCAACTTCAAGAATTGTCCCTCCAGGAAAAGAAAACTACTGCCAGGAATAATGACCTGTTTGCTCTTCTTGATTTCATGAGTGCTGATCATAGCTCCAAGATGTGCTCTTAGAAAACAATCTGTCTTGTATACTGGTCATTAACAGCATTGCTGAAAGAGAAAACTTAAGAGAAGTTTCTACTCTCTGTTTTGCATGTTCTCTCTCAGTCCTGCAAGGGTGTCAGTGAGAACTAACATCTCTCTCCCAGTGAAGAAAGAAAGAATGAATGTAAAAATTAGTGTTGGGGATTGAAAGACATCTCACTGTTCTCAGTGTCCCAAGGTGATGAAAGCTGTTCTGTCATTTAAGGGATATCAAACCAGTTCTCCAGTAACAGCCACAGTAGTTCCAAAGCACTTTAACTAACTGATGACTTGTTTGCAGCAGCAAAGCTCCATGTCCTATCTCAGTCACTGCTGCAGATCACAGCAGAGGATGCATGGTTGCAGGCATATATGACCATTCACTCTGCTTAGTAATTTTGAAGAGAATGACAGGAGACCTAGTATCACAATATTAGCTAATTCACTGCTTGCTTTGAGTAAAACTAAAGTGTGCACAACATAAAACATACAGGAAAAGGTTTTGTAATATTTTGCATTGTATAATCCACTAGAAAGTCCATCTATTTGTGCATTTTCTGTTTATTTTATGTTTCCTGGGAATTTGCAGCATGTTGCCTGGAAGGAAAAGCAGCATATTGGATTGCTGCTGATTTTTCAATTCCTTTCAGGTAGGACATCTGCTTGAAAGAGAGCTCAGAATGAAAGAAGTGAAATCTGGTTTATCGTGGATGGCTTGCAAACAGTTAAACTCTGCAATGCCCCAATACATCTTTTTGTCTTTAAAATACTCCTTTAGGATCTTCCTCTCTCTGTCTCTCTTCTCTTTTTTGACTTCCTTCAGCTGGTCAAGAAGGGGTGTACACAACTTCATCCAGAGCACATCAGCAGCACTCTAAGCATCAGCCAGATGAAAGTAGTTAGAGAAAAACACATGACACTTTCACACATCCCCATGAAAGCAAGAAATGGGTTCTGTTCTGTTCTTTGTCTCATGGGTTACTTATTCTGTTGGGATGTAGAATCTAATGAGCTAAAGAAGAGTGCCAACATAGAAAGAGAATCCTGGTCATCTTAGGACAAGGTCTGTCCTTAGTTCCACATGGATGATTTCTGTCAGTTTAGTGTGCTGGATGGATCACAAGTGTTCCTGCACAACCATTCCATGTGGGATTGAATAGTGTTGGTGATGACACTTTGCAGAGTAGGCCAGATATTAGCTCAGCCTATTCTTGAAAATGCTTCCTTAACTTCACAAATGACCATTCATAACGATCTGGTTTACAGTTTTCCTAACAGGGTGTAAATATAAAGACTGGGACTCCAATGCAGATAATCTCAAGGGCACACTCTAATTTAGCCTAAAATCTCTGCCAGCTCTAAAACTGCTAGTGTTTTCTTTCTCTCTCTTGTTGATTTGCTTTTCCTCTCGGCCTCTTCCTTTCTCTATCCACATCAAAATATTATTGTTTTGCCCACTTGACACTCTCAGTGGGATGCTGCTGAGTACAGAGCATTCAAACGCTCATTCAGCCAAAGTTTTTCAGCATATGTTTTATGTTAAATGTGTTACAGACCAGCCCAGAATCACTGTATGTATTGGGCTTATTCACACTCCTAATCCTTTGTTAGACTGGCACCAGAGCATTGAGGAATATTGTGAGGTTTCAATTAATTATGAGTTTGTGTTTGTCTTCCTGCTGCTGGGCTTTCTGTTCCAGTTTGCGAACACAATTTTTAGCATCATCAGTCATACCAAGAAAAAGTAATGAGTCCTGTCTGGCTAAACCGGGTCTGGCTGCTGCAGTTCCCTTCTGAACATGAATACGTTCAACTTCCCTGAGGAAGGGAGGCTCACCTACTCTTCAGCAGCAGTTATCCTTCAGTCCTGTTTCCAGGATCCTCCAGAGTGGGTGCTTCTTGTGCTGGGTCTGCATACAAGCAGGTGGCAGACTGGAGGAGTGTAGGAGAGCCAGATATAAAAAAACCCCAAACCACCCTCCAGATTGCATTGTCTGCCTTCCCCCTGCCACTTTGCTGAGGGAAATACTGTCAGCATCAAAATGAAGCACTCACTCCTCCTTCTCCACTCCTACCCTTTTGCTGAGGCAAGAACTCTTTCCTTCTACAGCGATCAGCAGCCTCTGTGTTACGCTGGGGTTTTCTTAAAGGAGGGAGCAATCTAATGGTGTCCTGTGTGGTCATTCAGCTCATCTAACTTTTAAGGACCTTGCACAGCTGACACAGGGCACTTCCAGAAGATTATTCGTCCACTTAAAATTATAATCATCTTCTAAAAATGCTCAGCCTTCCACTGATGTTAGGAGAAGCTTAAGAAGTCTGCACTTCCAGCTACGATACCCTTGTGAAGTGCCTGAGAGTGATGCAGGATGAACATGGGCCAGATTGCAGCAGGAAAGGAGACTGCTGGATCTGATGAGTTGCAATCTTCCTGTGTAACAGTGTGCATGAGACAACCAGAAAGGCAACTGAGCCTTGTGTATGAGTTATAGAAGAGGAAGAGGATGTGAAGAGGGAAGAGAAAATCAGATACCTGTATTGAAACTGAGACAATCAAGATGCCTATTTTAAGTCTGCAGTGTAAATCTGTTGCGTTTCTGATCTGGCTGACACCCCAGAATGAATTAAGGTTAAAACTAACCCACTCTGACAAAAAGCACAGAGGCTTTTTGAGGTACTCGAGGTCTTTGAAATACTTATTCTCTTTGAGAGGTGTTTCTTATAAAGGTAGCACTCTGTCTGCCCAGCCTTGCATAATCTGCCCTGTGTCAGAGATAGGGAAAAAAGGACTAGCACAGCTGGCGAGGGGTTTTCCTGCTCTTTTGCTTTCTTCCTATCAAGTTTTTGCTGATCAGCGTAATTATAGCACAGAACGGCATTTTGGTTCCTGGGAAAGGGGAAAAGGTGTAAAAAACTTGCTGTATTCGGTTTGCCAGGATGAGCTGCTAAGCTTGCAGAGCTTTAGAGGCAAGACTCCTGATGAATCATTTTGACAGGCTTATGGAGAGCATCTTTGCCATAAATCACCATTTTTCTTGAAAAAATCAATGCTATCCTAAAACCCAAGGCTGGGAAATCCTATGTTCACTTTACCCATGCCTTTTTAATTATCACTGTAAGAAAGTCTAAATACAATAATATTTACACACTACCTCAATCAGTTATAGAAAAATCTATCCATTTTGACTAGCTGTCCTTGGGATAAATCTTGGCCTTATCACTCCTGTGTGGATATGAACATCCTGTGGAAGAAGGAGAATGATTAGAGGCCACTGGCTTCAGCATCATTGCATGCTTACCACAGGTGCCTCATACTGCTCCCTTGAGTTGAGTAAGGTTTAGTAGACTGTGGGTTTTTCTTTGTGCAAATGGAACTGGCCGTGTGGAAAAGGCGAGAAAATGTGCTTCCTGCTCTTTGAACCCCATTAAATTTAAATCTTTGAGTAAATTAGACCCAGGACTCCCCAAGTCTACTAAAAGGAGGGACTGTTTCTTATACAAGTACATTCCACAGAAACTTGTTGGATACTAACACCAGAGACTGCGCTAACAGTGCCAAGGCATGCAGTGCCCTTTAGTAGCTGAAGGGCTTCTGCGTAGATGGCTTTGAGTTTCTGCAGGTCTGTGAGAGATGTCTTAGAGGTGGGAGATGGGAAACCCCTGAGACCATTCCAGTCATAAGGAATTTCCTTTGTGGAAATTTGCAAGTAGCAAAGACCATTGCATGGTGATTCATGCAGGAGGGAAGAGTTGAGGTTTTCAGAGACTTCCTTAATATTGTAGAACCAGAGAGTGGCATAGGATGGAGTATCTCCTAATTCTGAATTCTATTATATAAAGTGCGGCTACTAATAGTATAATCTTCGCACATACTGTGTTTTGCATTGGCATGTTTCATGGCTAGCCACCAAAGACACGGCTTGTTCACGAAACCTTCTGAACTTGTCAGTGTGAGCAAAGACTGTGTAGTTCTGGCTGGAAATATTACCGGTGTTTCTGTAGGCTCCAGAGCCAGAGATCATTTTCCATACTCTTCAGCAAAGTACACACCTACTGAGGCATTGGTTTAAAAATGTGCTCTGCTAATTTGTAGACAGATTTCTGGATCCATTCTAGTATCTCAATTCCCTAGACTTGTAAAGATATCTTCATTGACACAGCCATGGAACAACCTCAAAACAGATTAAAAGATGGGAACTCTTCAAAGACTGCGAGATTAATTTAATGGCCTGCAGATTCTCTTCAGTAGGCTAGTGGTTGAGAATAAAAAACCCAAACCCTACAGCTTTTCAAACCTGTATAAAATATTTATTTGCCAAGATTTTTGATGGCAGAATCTGCCTAAGTATTTACTCTCAGTGACCTGTATAGTTAAGGCTTACATAATTACACTACACACCATTTACTGGAAAGGCTTTAAATATTCATTGACTCCTCATGTTTTAATGTAAACAAGGCACTTAGAATACCTAGTGTTTTTAGTTCCTGCAAGGTGAAAAAGATGTCTGAAGCAGATGTTACTGCTTGGATGAGTACTGCTCTGAAGCAACAGGACAGATTGATGGTACTTAAATGATAGAGCTTCTGGCCGGAGATGTACATGTCTGCACATCTCTGATTCTGATCCCAAACCAGTATTTTTCAGAAGTAAGCTTTGCTTAAGTGAAGTTGAAAGAAGTGTAAAATGGGCAAATATCAGTGGAAAAGCACACCTTCACTTTTCTGACTGCCTTCATCGAACCCCATCTGTTTTATTAGTTTGTCACAAACATCTCACTAAAGCAGGTAGTAAGGGGAGGCGGTGAGGAGTCTATATACATGTCTGGGCAAGGCATCACTGTGTGCCTGCTTCTGGAATTAAGGGAAACTGCTTCTGGATGTAAAGGAAACTGAACTCTTCACTGTTCATTAGAAAACGGACAGAGAAAATATCTATTGCTTGCTTCTCCTGGAGCAAAGGAACAAGATTTGGGAGCAATTCGCACAATAGGGCCCACATCTGCCAGGGATTGGGAAGAAGGCGAGGGAGGGCAGACAACTTCGAATGCATCAAACATGAGAGCTACCACAATTACTGTTCGTCTGCTACTATCACTGTTTTTATACATTAAGTTGACTAAAATTGATTTAACCTGCATTTTCTTAGACAGCCCTATCTGGTATAATTTTTTTTCATATGTAAATTATTTTGACTTTGCTATGAAGCCAGTTCCTACTTGACTCTGGATTTCAAAGTCAAAGTCAAATCAAAGCATCACAAAATTAACAGAGATTATTGGTCTGAAATATTATATTGATTTGTCTACTAAATCTGGATAGCAAACAACACAAAATTCTTTCCCTGTATACCAGTAAGGAGCCTGCTTTCAATGAAGCACAAATCTGATTCATTCTACTTACTCTTAAAGAATTGTTGTAGTATCTTAAAATAGTACATTAAAAAGGTACCCAGCTACCTTTCCTTTTAAGAATGCTGATTTTTTTTGTGTATGTGACGGATAATTCAGCAGCCTTTTCTCTTTAGGCATTGCTCACTCAAAACAAAGCAGTGAACTTCCAGGCTCCTTTTATCTTAGACCTTTTAAAGATGAATAAACTAAAAAGCAATGCCTGATCAAAATAACAAAGGGTGGTAAGGTGCCTGTAGTTTCTTATGAGAGTGTCTGCAAATTCCTGGTGGAATTCTAGGCTGGGCACTGATGGAGCTGGCTAAGGATATCGATCGCCACTTGAATTCACTGAATAAATAATGGTTGCCATAGTTATTGAGCATTCACAACTGGTGGGGAAGCACGGAAATCTCCAAAACACCTCCTGTGATAGTTTTGCTGGAAAATCACCCAATTAATTCTGTCTCATATAATGAAAATAATGCAAGATACACAGGATGCTTGGACTGCTTGTACTAGAATTTAAATTGTATTTGAGCATCACTGCCACCTATTTTAGGAGCTAAAGAGAAAATGGCACTTCTAATCCCTTATTTTATGCGGCAGAAAGATTAACGGACATCTTGTAATCAAACCTGTTCTGAGAAATATTAAACTTCCAAAGTACTTTTTGCTTTGAGTACCAGAGCACAGATTTGGATTACACCAAAGGAAACGAGTTCTCTCAGTTTTTGGCAGGGATGCTGATATGTTTTTCCCTCTGTCTTTGTAGAACGGCATGGATTAAAAGAACCAAAGAAAGTGGAAGAGCTATGCAACAAGATCACAAGCAGTTTGAAAGATCACTTAACTTTCAGTTGCCAAAACAAAGGACAACCGCTTGAGTCCTCAGAGCCGAAGGTACTGGGTGTTCTGGCTGACTTGCGTTCTCTCTGCACACTGGGACTGCAGCGCATCTTTTACCTGAAACTGGAAGATTTGGTGCCAGCTCCTTCCATTATCGACAGGCTGTTTCTGGACACCTTACCCTTCTGAGTCTATCCACCCTCTGGAAAGGCAAATGCCCACCAGAGCAGGCAAACAGATCGTGACTTACAGCTAACATTTCTGCCCTCACTTAACAGAAAAGCAGCTCCGAGTCTAAAATGAGGTCTTTTCTGGCGCTTTGTCCTTACAACCTGAGGCCTGAAACTTACTGGCTTACTGTTTTGGGGTTGTGTTCTTTGTTTTTTTTTTTGTGTGATTTGGGTTTTTTAAATGGCTAATATGGCACTTTTGGACAATGCTATCCCAGCAGCAGTAAAAGGTTAACATGACTGTTTTAAATCTGTTGTTTAACACCTCATGGTGTATGAGGAGTATTTGTAGAAGCTGTATTTGGAAACAAGAACAGCGAATAGTTGTTTGCCAGGGTAGTATGTGTTTTGTGAGAATACCTTTAGCATACTTCCTGCATCAAGGGCACATACATCAGCACAATCGAAACAAAAATTCACTTTTTTAGCAAAGTACATTCAATTGAACATTTCATACGAATCAAATATAGCAAAATGACAATGGCTGTTAGCTCCCATGTTCAAGTGCAATTTTTTAAAGTGCTGTCTTACTAAGTCTCGTTTATTAACTAATTTATTTTACTATCAAAACAAACGGAAGAAATCAAGTGAGAAAATTTACATGCACTAACTTACCTGACAGAGTTTTCCAAACTTGATTCCATGTAGCGTGACATTGACAAGTGTATGTGGAAGACACGGGAACAATTGTGCCTCAGTTGTTCCTTAGCTAAGGAAATCCGAGTAAGTAGTGATTGGAGCATACAGGGTCAGCATCAGGGATAGTTCAGTTTTAGACTTCTAACACAAGTGACTAGTTAGTAAACAGACAGAAGATGGTTTTCAAGAACAAGCAAGTCTTGTAAAATAGTATGAATGTAAGTGCTAGGAAGGATATAGTGGGCTGCGTTTAAACATTCCATGTTCGTACTCCTTTTTGTATGTTTATACTGTTGATGCCATATTAATATGAAATAATTTGTTGCATAGTGTCTTTATTTGTATAAATGTTTGTATGCATGGTATATTGTAATGGCTTTGCCTGTATTTATTGCAATGACTGCCAGCTCATGGGAGCCCTGTTACACATGATAACTAAATGGGGTGTTCACACTGACTCAGATACACCAGTTGGAAAACTATATACATATATATAATGTGTATATATATATATGTATATACCTATATTTGTGTGCGTGTGTGTGTGTGCGCGTGTCTTTTTATTAACCATTTGTATATAAAATATGTGTCCAATCACAAGCAGAGTTATTTTACAGTTTATTTGCAGTGACTTCTAAGGCAGTACTGTTTAGCACTTTGATATTAAAATCCTGCTCATGTTTTGCTAAATTCAAATACTATTTAAAAAGTTTAGTTCTAAAAACAACTTTATATGCACTGTATTAAGTCGAAATTTTGTTGGTCATTTTGCTAAGGAAATTTTTGAATGTCAACCTGATGTCACTGTATCTTTTGTTAGCTTTAAACATTCTAGCTTTTGTCTTTTTTTAAACTATGCTGTTTATATGGAAAATTAAATTATACAATCAAACAGATGCCAAATGAATTGCCTAATTGCTGCAAAGGATAACCCAGATATCGAGTCACTGTATGGTTTTCAGATAGTAATCTGGTATTTTATCACTTACTATGTTTGGATGTGCTTTTATGAAAAAATTATTCTTATATCAAGATTTATAGTAGTGTCGATAGGGAAACAGACTTCTAATCACTATAGTTAATATTTCCGGTTTACCTGCAGATAATATTTGGAAAAGTATTGCTTTTTGTATTGACTTTTAAGCTTATGTGCAAACATAATAGCATAATTAAATATCAGAGAAGCTAATGTTTCTTGTAGGTTGCTGTAACAAGCCTGACCAGCAAGACAAATATATTTTGACTGAATTTGCTTTTGTATATACTAAATATATATATACATATATATATATATACACTCACACACATGTGCGCATACAAAAACATACCGACACAAAATCCAAAAGTATGTTTACTTCTGTCTCCTTGTGTAAGACACAAGGTCCCTTGAGAAATGACTTTTATCTAGGGACAAATCCTGCCGGGTGCTGAGCACCAGCCATAGGAGGGCTTGCAGGAGCTACTTGCGAGTGGGCCCTTTTACGAAGAATTTTCAGGCAAATCAGCATAGTACAGTAAAACTGTTTTTTTTTGTTGAGCAAGGTTTATTTATTAAAGTGGGATGTGAGTGGGAGGTAGCAGGTCCAGAGCCCCATGTGAGACTTCACGTAGCCGGTGTCCTCCAGTCTTCCATAGATAGTCTTAACTGTGATACTCTCCCAAGTCATGCCATCTGTGAAACTGTCCTTCATGTCCCCTTCAATACACAGATTCATCCTAGAATACAACCAGCGACAAGTCACAGTGCTAAAAGAAAGAGTTAATGCAGACTAAATCTACTTCTTTTCTTCGAGCTCTCTCAGTGTGAACATGCCTTTGTCTAGGCAGAATTCAGGAATATATCAGGTGTTAAGGGAGAGTGCCTTGCTTTTATTTCAGACAACAGTGTTTCAAGAGTTTCTTCACTCCGCTGACCGCAGTAATTTTTTCTTTTCCTGTTTTCTTCTTTTTTTTTTTCTTTTTTTTTTTTTTTTTTTTTGTGGTGTTAACCTGTGGGTTGAAAGAAATGCTCTTGTACATATACAATGTAAATTAAAATTATTAAATTGAATAACATTTTTTCAGAGGCCCCATGTGTGTTGAATAAGTATGCTTAATTCTGTTAACATCTGATGTGAATTTTTTATCATTTATAAAACATTAAAAAAATTGTCTACTTGAGTCTTGAAAGTGGAAAAATTGGTGAAGCATGCTTAAGAACACTGGCAATTTAATGGCTAGTCTTTTGATTAAAGCAGCTTTTATACAAATACAATAAGACTCTGCAGTATCTGGTTATGCAATCTCTATTAGATACTGAGAGCTGGACCATGGTTGTCCTGGAGGTTGAGCTACATACGGACCAGAGCAGAGGGACTACCTGCCCCTCACTGTGCTTCCCCTGCATGCCAGGAAGGGATTGTAATTAACTTACAGATGATGATGGCCACAAGGGAGGGAGGGGCTTGTGGTCCCATAGCATGTCTGGCTAGAAAGAGGACAAAGCTCTGATCCTATCTTTTCCCCCTTTGTGTCAATAAATCCTGGTAAGACAACACTCCAGCAGGCACCTGCAGCATTCTCTTTAAATGTGCATCCAATTGCTTTCCTTACTGTGCCTTTGCTTTGCAGGAGGGAGCGCTTATCCCCTGCCAGAAAAAACAGTTTGGCTACAAATGCTTTTTCAACAAATGCAGTTTTGAGAGGCATCTGCCACTGTTCCGAGTATGGCTGCAAGTACTGGCGGCTATGACATACCTCCGCAAGAGCTGTTCTGCAGGAGCTGCTCAGCTGGAGATTACATCAAATGATGTGCTGTGGAGAGCTGCAGGATCGGCAAGCTCCTACTTTGGAAATTTGACAAAACAAAAGGTTGCTCAAACCCTTCCAAATTATTTGTTGCTCTTTTTTTCTATGCCTTAATTTTAAAATTAAACTAGGAATCTTAAAATTGTTAAAGATCATGGCAATGACTTTTGCATAATACCCCCGTTTGGCAAAATAATGCACATCTTGTAAGTAACCCGCGCCAGTTTCTCAATACTCACCCTACAAGACAAAGCTTATCCTCACTAAACTCACAAGTATCTTAACTTGCAATTACTTCAGGGACCAAAAGTTGTATCCTTAGATATGAGAACAGGAGTGTGTCCTGTTCTAGATCACCTGCTCTTGTGTCTTTATGTGTACTTACACTCTTAAACCACATCAGTGGCAGAGTCCTTGCAAAGCGATGTGATGTCTGATGGTGGACTCTGACAGTGGGAGGTTGGGCTGATTTAAGAGTATAATAGTGTGCACTTCTAGTAGGAACATCCTTGGAGGGGAGACTGGCACGAAAACACCCCAAAATGAACAAATTTAACTAGAGGTGAGTCAAATCTTTTCCTACATCTTTCCTACTTTTCACATTCAGGTTCATTTGTCCAGTACACAAAGCTAACATTTCAGTTCTGTTGCAGAGAGAATGGAGAATGAGAGAAAGAGAGGTTTAATTGCATAAAATAAAGCATGGCTCCGGCAAAAATTGGCAACTCCCTCTACGGACACTATGAAACATGTCTTCTGATTAATTATTTGTATTATAGCAACACCTAGAGGCCACAACAGAGATCAGGACCCCATTTTGCTAGCTACCCTAACTAGCACCCCCAGTACCCACCCACCTAGGAGAAGCCCCAGTCCAAACAAACAGAAGAAAATAGAGGAGCACTACAGGAATAAAGGGAATAAAGTAAAGAGTGCCATGGCCAGCATTTCAGTCACAGAGTTAGGGGTACAATTTTTTGTTTACCGAGCTAGTGTCCAGTCAATGCTCTTGTTTTTCTTTGCTTTCCCTGGGCAATTTATGCTGCCACTGTATCAAATTTTATGGAATAACAATAAAAGCATTGAACATTTCAAACTAACCCATGTACCCAAACTGATCTTGTTTACTCTGTAGAGATAAATCATCCATGAGACTATTCAAAAACCTCGTCAGTCATATGTTTGGAACTAAGCTGTGATGCAGAATTTGCAAAAGAGATATTTGGCTGTCCTTTATGAAATGATTGAAAGGAACCATTAGGAATATTGTGAGATACGGATTAAACAATAATTACTAATGGATAAAAAAGATTAACTTTTAAAAATGACAAACTATTGATGCAGTAACTGAGTAAATGGGGAGTCAAACAAAATTCTTAACAGCAGATGACATATTTGAGAACTGTATTCCAGACCTATGTTTGTGAGCATTACCAATACCATTATTTGTCAAAAAAAAAGAAAAAGGAGCTTGTTTACCAAATGGAAACTCTTTTTTTTTTTTTTTCCCCTGCTTTCTTTTTTAACATTAAATGCCTCTACTTGTATATCCATGATATGGAAAGTTCTGACCGCATTTGGTTACAGAAGAAGTTTGAATACATGAAGGTGGGACATAGCTCTGAAAGTCGTGTGATATCAAGATGGTAGATGCTCCATCCCTGGCAGTTTTCAAGACCGGGTTGGAAAGAGCCTGAGGTGACATGGTTTAGCGTGAGGTGTCCCTGCCCAAGGCAGGGGGGTTGGAACTAGATGATCTTAAGGTCCTTTCCAACCCTAACTATTCTATGAT
>JASSUY010025889.1:72689-106030 GCA_032466535.1 Forpus xanthops
GGACTTGTTCCAACAGTTCCATGTCCTTTTGATGTTGAGGACACCAGAACTGCACACAGTACTCCAAGTGAGGTCTCCAAATGGAGAGCAGAGCAGAGGGGCAGGATCACCTCCCTTGACCTGCTGGTCACGCTCCTTCTGATGCAGCCCAGGATATGGTTGGCTTTCTGGGCTGCTACTGCACACTACAGCCAGCTCATGTTCATTTTCTCATTGACCAACACCCCCAAATCCTTCTCCTCAGGGCTGCTCTGAATCTCTTCTCTGCCCAACCTGGAGCTGTGCCTCGGATTGCTCCGGCCCGGGTGTAGGTCCTTGCACTTGGCATGGTTAAACTTCATCAGGTTGGCATCAGCCCACCTCATAAGTGTATCAAGGTCCCTCTGGATGGCATTCCTTCCCTCCAACATATCAACTGAACCACAGAGCTTGGTGTCATCGGCAAACTTGCTGAGGGCAAGCTCAATCCCACTGTCCATGTCACTGAAAAAAGGTGCTGAACAAGACCGGTCCCAACACCGATCCCTCAGGGACACCACTCGTTACTGGTCTCCAGCTGGACATTGAACTACTGAGCACAGCTCTCTGTGTGCAGCCATCCAGACAGTTCTTTATCCATCGAGTGGTCCACCTATTAAATTGATGAATCTCCAACTTAGAGAAAAGGATGTCATGTGAAACAGGGTCAAACGCTTTGCACAAGTCCAGATAGATGACATCAACTGCTCTACTCCTTTCCATCAGTTTCATAGCCCTATCATAGAAGGGCACCATACTGGTCATATGGCAAAGTACTTATATGTTTATAATGGTACTGCGTCCTGTCAAGTACATTATTCTGAAGTCATACAAGAAAAAAGACCACAGGAAAAAAAAATATTGCAATTTTCCCATATTGTTGAATATTTTCATAGAATCACGAATCATGTAGGCTGAAAAAGACCTGTAAGATCAAGTCTACCTGTTAACTTAGCACTGCCAAGTCCACCACTAAACCATGGCCCCATGTGCCACATCTATATGTCTTTTAAACACCTTTAGGGATAGTGAATCCACCACTTCCCTGGACAGCCTTTTCCTATGCTTGACAAACCTTTGAGTCAAGAAATTTTTCCTAACATCCAATCTAAACCTCCCCTGATGTAGCTGGAGGCCCTTTACTTTCATCGTATCACTTGTTACCTGGGAGAAGAGACCAACCCTACCTCACCACAAACTCCTTTCAGGCAGTTGTAGAGAGCCATAAGGTCCCCACGAGCCTTTTTTTTCTAAAGAGTAAACAACGCCAGCTCCCTCAGCAGTTCCTCATCAGACTTGTGCTCCAGGCCCTTCACCAGCTTTGTTGCTCTTTGTTCAACATGCTCCAGCTCCTCAATGTCTCTCTTGTAGTGAGAGGCCCAGAACTGAACACAGTTCTCAAGGTGCAGCCTCACCAGTGCCCAGTACAGGGGGGTGATCACTGCCCTGGCACTGTTGCCACACTATTGCTAACACAGGCCAGGATGCTGTTGGCCTTCTTGGCTGCCTGGGTACAAGCTGGCTCATGTTCAGCAGTCATCAATCAGCACACCCAGGTGGTTTTCCACAGAGCAGCTTTCCAGCCACTCTTCCCCACGTCTGTAGCATTGTATGGGGTTGTTGTGGCCCAAATGCAGGATCCAGCATTGAGTCTTGATGAACCTCATCCAAGTGACTTGGCCCATGGATTCAGCCTGTCCAGGACCCTCTGTGGAGCCCTCCTACACTCAAGCGCATCAACACTCCGACAGAACTTGGTGTCAACTGCAAACTTGCTGTGGGTGCACTCGATTCTCTCATCCAATGACGATATTAAACAGAACTGGCCCCAGTACCGAGCCCTGGGGAACACCACTTGTGACTGGCCACCAATTGGATTTAACTCCATTCACCACACACAGCCATCCAGCCAGTTTTTACCCACTGAACAGTGCCTCTTTCCAAGCCACGAGCAGCTAGTTTCTCCAGGGGAATGCTGTGGGGAGCTGTGTCAAAGGCTTTACTAAGGTCCAGGTAAACAACATCTACAGCCTTTCTACCATCCACTAAGTGGGTCACTTTATCGTATAAGTACAGATCAAAGAGAACCTGCTTTTCATAAACCCATGCTGACTGGGCCTGACCATCTCGTTGTCTTGTACACACTGTGTGGTGGCACCCAAGATGATCTGCTCCATTTTAGTTTATCAATTTTTCTTAAAAGAGCAGAGAAGTCTGGGCTTGTTTAAGTGAAATTCAGTCTCAAATAAATGAATAAATAATCAAGAAAAGTGACATTTTAAGTAGCTGAAATATCTCAAATAATGCCAAATCTTTAACCTGCTGAGTAATGCATTAAAAAAAACCCTCCACAGTAACTTCCACTGTGGTCTGTGATTAAGTAGAATTGTAGGATGAAAGTGAATTACAGAGATGGCTTGATACTGGAGGAAATTTCAAATTTAGTAGATAGAAAACAGAAATTAATTTACCTTTCATAGGGTCTTATTATTTATCTTGCTGTGTTTCCTAATTAATTGACGATATTGATGTTTACACAGGGATTTGCTCCTTTCCAACTTCTCTTGATCCTGTGAAGAAGTCAGAATGCTGCATTTGTAGTATTGCATTTATTGCCATGGCAACAGTTGGGGATTTCACAAACACTAATTAGGGTTGGCAACTTGGAATATTTTCAGTACGGCCCCATATAATTTTTCCTCTTTTATCCATTTCTCTTACACCTTACCTCAATGATTGACTTCAGTATGGATATACATTTTCCCCCATGTCCTCAGGATTCACTTAATACCTTCTCTGGTTTACAGCCACCTTTCTACACCTCCGCACACACCCGGTTAAGAAGTAACTGCAGCCCCTACCTGCATTTGTGTTAAGCTCACACTTCAAATTAATCCAAGTTTCAGTACAACCAACTGGTTTCTACGCCAGCATGTGCAAAAGTAGTAAGGAAATGTACTGAGGCTTTGCTGCATCTTCACAGGCAAGCTACTTTTTAAAGGTAGATGCTAAATCTTGCTCAAGGCAGAGTACAAGCCTTCTGTTCGTGGAAGCTTTAGATCATGTAAAATATCTAAATTCAAACATGTCAAAAGCATTTATAGACATTTAATTTACTATGTAATAATATGGAAAGCTGAGCCCCTGTGAATCTCGTAAAGTTCAACAAAGCCAAGTGCAAGGAATTGCACCTGAGCCAGGGCTGACTGATGAGTCTATTCTGCCCCTCTATTCTGCTATCAGAACCCACCTGGAGTACTCCATTCAGCTTTGGGGCCCCTGTCATAAGAAGGACTTGGCCCTTTTACAGCAAGTCCAGAGGAGTGCCACAAAGATGATCAGAGGTCTGGATCACCTCCCTATGAGGAGAGGCTGAAAAAGTTGGCATTGTTGAACCTAGAGAAGAGAAGGCTCTGGGGAAAACCTTTTTGTGGACTTCCAGTACTTTAAGGGGACTAGAGAAAACATGAGAGGGAGTCTTTTTCTAGGGAGTGTAGTAATAGAACATGGGGTAATGGTTTTAACCTGTAAGGATTGATTAAGCATTAAATTAAGTTTTTTACTGTGAGGGTGAGACACTGGCACAGGCTGCCCAGAGAAGCTGTGAATGCCCCATCCCTGGCAGTGTTCAAGGCCAGATTGGGCAGGGGTTTGAGCACCCTGATATAGTGAAAGGTGTCCCTGCCATGGCAGGGACAAGATGATCTTCAAAGCCCCCTCCAACCCAATCCATTCTATGATGCCTTGATTCTATATTAATCATGTATTACAGTTATCCAGTTGAGTTATATGCCCTAATTTGCCCAGAAGCCTTACCGATTCCCATGTTGGCAGTGAATTTTTGATCCTTTCTAAAAGCAAAATGTATTAATTTGTTAACAAAGAAAGAAAGCACATTTATGATGGCATCATCGGCAAGAAGGGAGATTTTACTTCATTGATTATGCTCAGGGTAAGAAAGAGATGTGTCTAGTGAGCAAAGTAAAAGATTCCCATTCTGGGGCTCACTTGAGAACAAGTCCCAGCTGGCTGTCAAACCACCCACCCAGTAATGATATTCAGATAAGAACAAGCAGAGAAAATATGTCCTTATTTGGAAAAGAAGACAATAAATGAGACTGGTTAGAGTACATTTATACTCTAGGCCACTGTAAATATCTAGAAGAGAAAAATAATAAAACCGCCTGGACCATCTTCAAGTTACAGGTGAAATCATATCATATGTTTCTAACTTAGAAAGGATTTTGTTCATTATTAACAGAAAACTAGTATTTTAATAATAAACTCTGAGCCTGATCACCATCTTCTTCTCCTACATGATGGGGATGTAAAGATCCTCTTAAATGATGGGAAAATATCTCATGAATTGTTAAGGAATTGAGAGTTTGTTTGGCAGTAAATTACTGAATCTTTTTAGGAGATTATAACTGAAACCAGAGCAGAATTACCATGCTTGATAAAGAAAGCTTATTGAAATAAACAGTATAATGTGCTAAAAAAGCAAACAAATGATTTAGACTAGACATTCCAGGCAAAAGTGAACTACTAGAAGAGCTTCGTACTCCACAGATGCTGAGACAAAGCTAAACATCGAAAGTAAGCCTTTACTGAAAAACCCTGTTGCCTCAGACGTGTGCGTTTTGCCTCCCTGTTTTTTGAGGAAGGCGAAACCGTGCCAGCTTGTCCAGTTTCTGATGATACTTCCCGCTGCAGTTCACTGTGAGGATCAGTTTTGAAACTTAGTCCTAATGCTTTTGAGAAATCTGAACCCAGAGCCCTCCAGCTTTGGGGACTTTATTTTCATTACTTAACTTTGTTCCCCCTATCCTTAATTTCAAAAGGCATAATCAAACTCATGGCAGGGCTCTTCGTAAGCATTGTGAACTGGGACACAGTCAACAATTTCCACACTGAGTAATTTTATTACATGAAGTTTCCCGCCTGCTGTACAGAGCTGTGCAGTATTCAGCACAGACATCTGCTTTTCATCTGGTTTCTAAAGGAAAGCCTGGTGGATTGCTGCCTCTTTGAAATTAAGGAGTCAGGGAACAAATTTAAGTCGTGAAAATAAAATGGCAAAGCTGGAGGGCTCTGGGTTCGAATTTTACAGAAGTATGGATGCTCTGTTTTAAACTGATCTCTTGAGGGAAGCAATGGAAAGTATTTCCATTGATTGGGCAAGCTCAGTCTTTTGGAAGAAGGATCAGGATCTATCACATGTTCAGACACCAGAATTACATGCACTTTAGACCCAAGTGATAGCTTTCAGTGAAGGACTTCTCAAGGTAAATAACACAGGGTGGCTAAACCTGAGAAACTACAAGAAAAACAAACATAATTAATTTAGCCGAAACCTTCAAATTCTCTTAGAACACAAGGTTTTTGTACAAAGGCTTGGTTAACTCCATGTCTCTAAAGCAGCTTCTCTTCCCACAAGATGGAGTTGTAAATACAGCATGAAAAGGTTGCAGGATCGTGCTGCTGGCCTCTCAGGGGCAGAAACAACCATGGAAATTTAATAAATATGGTGGGAAATGCTATTTGGTGTTAGCATTTTCCACTTTTCCATAGCGTGCTATTCATACAACTCGAGTAAAACACAAGGTCTGGTTTGGTCTGGACTGCCAAGTCGTTTAGGCTGCAACTTCAGACGTGACTAGTTGGCATAAGGCAGGACTTCTGCCAGCAGTATCACACAATGCCTGCCTGCTTCTTCCCTCTATGGTGCCTTCCCTTCCTTGGGTCTGTGGCAGGGATTGTGTGGATGGGAGGAGACACAGAGCAAGAAACTCATCTGGGTTATAACTAACCTGTTTTTTCCATCTCTGCTCCAGGTGAGACATCACCTGGAGTACTGCATCCAGCTCTGGGGTCCCTGGCATAAGAAAGTCATGGACCTGTTGGAGCAGGTCCAGAGGAGGTCACAAGATGGTCAGGGGGCTGGAGTACCTCTCCTGTTAAGGCAGGCTGAGTTAAGCTTGTTCAGCCTGGAGGAGAAAAGGTGCTGGGGACACTTAATTGTGGCTTTTTAGCATGTAAAGGAAGATTTGAAGAAAATCAGAGAGAGTTTTTACTAAGACCTGTAGTGACAGGAAAAGGAGCAACAGTTTTCAACTGAAAAAGGGTAAGTTTAGATTGGACATAAGAAACTCTTTCCTGTGAGGATAGTGAGACTCTGGAATGAGTTGCTCAGAGAAGCTGTGGCTGCCCCATTATTGGAAGTGTTCATGACCAGATGGGGCTTTGAGCAACCTGATTTAGTGAAAGATGTCCCTGCCCACCGTCGAGTGGTTAGACTTGGTGATCTTTAAAGGTCCCCTCCAGCCCAAACCATTGTGTGGTGCTATCATTCCTTACCAGTCTGCAATGCCATTAATATATACTTATTTTCACATTTGCTGCCAGGATACTTTGGCCTAATTTTTAGATCTGCTCCATACCCATAATGCCAAATAGAAGAAAGAAGAGTCATGGGTACTCTTTTGAATCCTACTGCCATACACTATTTGTATGGGAGTAGCCCACAGAACTCCCCGTTGGAAAAAGGGGCCCATTGTGCCAAGTCCTCTTCACACACTTAATTGGAGACACCTCCAGAAATCTCCTGCTCCAAAGACATTTATAACAATGAAGCAAGATGGAGAGAAAAAGTGTTATATTTGCTGTATGGATAGAGGCATTTAGAGATTTGCTCTGTCACATGGGAACTCTGGAAAAGTTATGAAGTTAATCCAGAACTCACTGTACTAGCCTTTTGCTTTAAAAAGTAATTCCTTCCTCTTTTATGCCGTGAGTCAGCGTACTTTTCCAAAACGGTGCTTTCAGACTAACAACTGTCAAATTGCTTGGGGAGACTCTAACCTGACACATTTAGTACATTCTTCCCACAGCCCTCACAGAAGCCCACAGATGTCAGCTTCGATCAGACTCAGCCAGGGCTGCAAAACCCATAGGGTTAGTAGGGCTAGGATGCATGTTAAGATGGCCTAAAAAGTTAATCCTTCAAAAATCACTGTGTGTTCTGCACTTAAGAGAAACACAGGAGGCTGCAAAGAGTAGCATTTCTACAGGCTGCCCTAAAATAACAGCCTAGTTATTAGTCCAATATTGGTTTTAAGCCTAGAAATTTATAGATCACAGGAACTCTTTTAGAAGCAGATTACTGCTTTAAGTCTCGCACTGCACATACACGCACCCCGCTGTGAAGAGCTGTCACCATCTAGTCAGTGCAGTCCAAACCAGTCTCACAAACCTAAATGGCATAACATATAAAGCAAGGGATGTTTCTGTAACTGTATAGCAACTACATTCAAAGTAAGTGGGAAAGAAAAAGAAAGCATTATATAAGAGATTTTGTTTCCAGTACTCACTATTAGAAGAGTAATTCATATGACTGGACTGTTTAAAAGACCGCAATTCAGTAAGGATAGAAGAAGGAGAAAAAAAACACAACCCAAACCAAAAAAAAGGGCATCTTGTTAGAAAGCTGCAGACGGTGCATGATCACAGAAGGTTGAAATTTTACAGATTAAGGCTACATGAGAACTCATGTGTTAGTTTCAAGTGAGGGTCCATCTAGCCCAGCATCCTGACAAGGGCCAAGGCAAACTAGAAACGGGCTCTGATGGCTGATCTTGACTTTATGATCCCTGCAGCCTAACACTAAACTTACCCAGCATCTCAACTATGCAGTGATCTCCAAATCTTTTTGATTGCACATCCCTATCAGTAAAACATTTTAAAGCATGCACCCACAATATATGCATATTTATTTATAAATTATATACATAATTTTTATTTATATGTATATAAACTATATACATTATATATATTGTGTGTATATATATAAAAAAATATATATGCACATAATTATATACATGTACAGATAAGTCCTCTGCTTTTTTCCTGCTTCCCAAAGGAACATCTTACAGATCCCCTGAGGTACATGCACCTCCCTTTGGAGATCACTATTATAGAGGATGTCCCATCATTTTAGTAGCATTCTAGAAACAGTGAATAATATTTTTAAAACACAGAACATCTTGCAGTCAATGCAGGCACATTAGTTACTGGACCTCATTCAGTTGGTAAAGACCTGCTGTATTTGGCTACCAGTAATCACAACGCTCTCACATTTACTTCGTGCTCATTGAATGCGACAACAGCTAGAAACAGAAAGGGACAAATTGTCCAAGCTTAAAAAAACCCTTGTTGCTTTAACAAGCTAGGAACATCATTTTAACGTGGGAAATATTAATAGGAACTGGAAATTGTTCAAGAACATTTTACTGAATATATATATAATAAAAATGCCACAAATTTGCAAGCAGAGAAGAATTCATGCTTGGGAAGGAAGAATTTGTGAAGCAGAGAAGATGTAGAAATGTTAGCCAAACATTAGCAATCAAAGTATAGAGAATGTAAAACAGGATAATAGCAGGAAACTACAGATGTCTAAAACAGGTACTCTGCTGAAAGCACTTAATGAGAAAAGGTCAATGGGCAACAGTTAGAAGGAACGCACAAAAAATACATTAGAATAAAAGATTTCTGCACCAATTATTGGTCCATTGCTAGAAACAGGTACAATTTTGAACAAAGGCTCAGAAAAGACATCACTATTTTTCTTCTGATTTTGCAAGCAAACAGAAGGATAAATTTGCCAAATAGAATACTGTAGATGGACCAGATAACCTGGCATCCAGAATGAAGAATGATGCAGAGTAGCTGCAATTACACATGTACAAATCAAGCAGCCTAGAGGGAAATAAGCAACATGGAAAACAGGAAAAACTGCAAAGATCTTGGAATTGCCAACACATTCCAAATATTAAAAAGAGCAAAGAGATGATCCAGGAAAATACAGATCTGTTAGTTAAATGCTGAAACTCTACACATAATGAAAAGTTTAATTTAAAAGTCCACCAACACAGAATTGAACACTTAAGGTGCAATTAATAATAATTAATAGGATTTCATAGAACACAGTTCTTGTAAAACAAACCTCTATTTTATCTTTTTCAGTTTTCCTCTTGTTCACAGCTATTGCTCTGGTGCACAAAGATAACTATATTCATACAGTAGATTCATAGGCTTATGTAGTCAAATCATTTTGAACATCACATTATATGGAACTAAAGGGATATAGATTTGGAATTGGTTCTTATCAGTCTAACAGTGAATTACTTTGTCATTTTCTACAGTTTCCACTGATTAAATTTGCAAAGGATACAAAACCAAGTTGGATGGTAAGCAAGAAAAGGCAATTTGTAGGGAGTCATCTGAATTGCCTGATTAAAAAATTGTATGGAGATGTGAAGACACGTATTGAGGAGTCAGAAATACAATCTCACAGTGTTGAAAACTCACTTCAGAGTAGGGACTCAGAGGAGCACATAAGGACCATCATAAATTAAGCTGAAACTAGTGTAGCTAGTTACCTCCCAAGGATGGCAGGTGATGCAAGCCTTGATGGAATCTAACAACTTCATCCTGGCAGTCTGAATGCTCCAGTGTGTCTGAAGTTGTACAGTTCATTCCAAGGATGAGCTTTCATGATCTTCATGCACAAGATAAGCCTGAGTTGTTTGTTTGGGCTTTTTTTTTTCTGGCTCTGAATGGCAGGTAGCTATATTTTCCTGACAACTTTGTAGATCAACCTGCAAATATAAGCTTATCTAGGAAAGGCACTCCTGATCTCCTGAATGTGTCGATGACAAGTCAAAGTTTAGAACATGATAAACAGTGCAGAAATAATTGTATGAAATTGTATTCAAAGTCCTTGCCAACTTCATGCTCCATTTTATTCCTATTTCAGATTTTTATTAGCATAAACTAGTAGTGAATGTCTGTTTTCAGCTGAATTCTCAGATACAAACAGAACTATTCATGCATAATTAAAAGTATGTTTTGTTCACTAATCATTAGTAGTCATACCTTAATTCAGCATCCGAACTCCAACAATGAATCACGGAGCAGAAAAACCACAATGCGATTGGACTGAGCAAGCAAGCTAATCATCAAAGTTAACAACTCACGGGCATAGACAATATTTTCTTCCCAGCTCTTCAGGTGAGACCTTTGAAAATCGGACTATCAGTTCATGAGTGATTCGTGAACAGAACTAAAGCTAATGCTATTCCATAATTTATTTACAATGAATGATTCACTTCACAGCTGACCCAACCAGTTACTCTATTTTCAGGCTAGAAGTATCTCTTCACACATGATCGTGACAAAGGTTCCATGCAAACAGGCAAAACCTGATTCTCCTTCTAGTGCAAACTACTATCTGCACTAGGTTGGAGAGAGCAATTTCAGTTTCATCAGTTTCTAGCTCAAAATCTAGAGCCGAGCAGTAACCTCAACTGCCACAGCAATAATAAAATACTATAGATTGTTTGTTTTATGAAGGACATATGTATATTCACTTTTAATAGGTTTAATATGCTTTGTGTATGGCTTTTATAAACAGTTATGCAGCTTACTGTGCACGCATTCTTATTTCTGCAGTGTTTCCCACTTGTTGCTTCAGGTTTTCTTTTCTTTTGTTCCCATAATTTCCATGCAAGCCTCACTCCAGCAATTTTTCCCCTGTGCTACCTTGTCTTTCCAGTGGCTCCCCATCTACTTGAGCAGGCAGCTTCTCTTCGTCTTGCTGCCAATGGTCTGTATCCATTGGTACATATTAACATTTTTGTTTCCTAGGGTTATCTCACAGTAGTCTCACCCCCAGACATGACATATTTCCCTCCACATCTGACACTTGCACCTCGTACACTTATAACTTGATGTCTATCCTGTATCTGCCTGCGGACAACCAATCAATTCTTTCTCTATATTCTGGGACTGGTGGAAATCCATGGATCAGGCATGGCTTCTGTGAGGACCAGTACCACTGTGCTTCAGAAGCACTTGGTAAAATTGCATTAATTATACTCCCTTTTGAGGTTATGAAGACCCAGCTGTCCAGTCTCCATGCAAGCCTCGCTATTTTTAGCTTGGTGCCTCCTACATTTTACCTCTCACAGATTTTCTAACATTTGATTTCATTTTCTTACTGAAAACATATGGTAAACAGATGCCTAAGCAGGGCTCCAGGCACTCATCTCTTTCTAAACTTTTCTGGATATCTGGGAAAACTCTGAGGTTTATCCTGATACACACTGCACTTGAAACTTATTTCAAGTGCTACCTTTTCAGTGACAGGCACCCCGAACACCATCTCTTTTGGAGATGCATCATTTTAAATCAAGTTTCTGTCCCTATATTTCTTTTTCACACTGACGATCTTGAAAACATAAACTAACCACCCGGTTTCAAAAATGGTAGCGGCTGGGTCAGAGGAAGCAAAAATTATCTAAGCATCTTCTTTCTCCTTTTCACACACACCTCTCAAAATTGAAAATTAATCAGTAGAGATTAATCTACAAAGATCAACTTACCAGTCCTTCCCTGAACCTCAATTAATACTTTCTTTCCACACAATGGCATGATCATGGCTCCATCTGAGATAAAACGGAATTGATCTGATGACTTGAAAATGCTAAATCTAGTTCTGCTTAAAAACTGCTAGTCCCCTAAGAGACCAGGATTTAGCTCTTTTGTATAGATTATGAGAGTCCTGAGCTTGGGCAGTAGACATACACACACACACCCCCCTTGCTGTGGCCAAGGCAACCATTCCATGGGAGAGAGCACCTTCCAGACCAACAGGAAAATGGGAAAGTCTTCAGTAGTGTCCTGGGTTTAGCTGTCACAGCTATTTTTCTCCTTCCTAGTAGCTGGTGCAGTGCTGTGTTTTGGCTTTAGTCCGAGAACAACACTGATAACACATCAGTGTTTTAGCTGTTGCACAGTAGCACTTACCCTGATCAAGGACTTTTCAGTCTCGTGGTCTGCCAGTGAGGAGGGGCATGGGAAGCTGAGAGGAAGCAGAGACAGGACATCTGACCCAGACTAGCCAAAGAGGCTTTCCATACCACAGCATGTCATGCCCAGTATGGAAACTGGGGGCAGTCACCTGAAAGGGAGAGATCACAGCTCAGGTTGGGCTGGGTATCAGTCGGCAGGTGGTGAGCAATTGTATTCTCTTGCCTTGTTATTTCCCTTATCATTGTTATTATTGGTGGCAACAGCAGTGGTTTGTGTTATACCTTAATTGCGGGACTGTTCTTATCTCAATCTGTGGGAGTTACGATCTTTTGATTCTCCTCCCTATCCCTTCAGGAGCAGAGGATTAAAAGTGGGGGAGGAGTGAGTGGTTGTGGGGTTCTGAGTTACCAGCTGGGCTTAAAGTATGACAAGTAGAGCTGTCAGTCTCCATCATACACCTCTTTCCTCAGGTAGTAGTCTCATTTTATACTGTAATTCATCTCTCCCCTTTCCCGTGCCCAACCTTTTGTTGTACCACCAAAACCAATGTATTTAAATTAGTATTTCAGTACGTTGACATAATTTCTGAATTCTTAAAAAGTGTATGCATGTTTTGGAGTAATTTTGTCTCGGTAAGTGGACTATACATGAATATCAGCATTCTTCAGTAAGGCTGCTTTGTAATGAATTGCTCACATGTGACCTGAAAGCCAAGGAACAGCATATCCGTTTTTCCTCTGCTTTTTCCCCTTCCCAGGACTTACTCATTCCAGAAACATAACATATTGAACACAGAATTTAAGATGCAATCATGTGGTAAGAAGAGAGTACTGAGAGCCAAACGTGTGCAAGGTGGTAGATTTACCCTTATGACTGGATCTATCTCCAGGGCATGAAGACACCCAAGATCTGCTGCAGAGATCAGGCATCAGGATGTAGATTTATTCACACATTGGGAATGCTTCATTTAGAAGCTATTTAAATGAACAGCCTCTTGAATTTACTGTCACGCTTTCTTTTTCCTTTCTCATTAAAAATGTTGTGCTTTTTTGCACAAAGGATGAGAATGCTGCAGCGCGCCTTCTTCTATACTAGTACTGTGATGGGTAGAGGCTGGCAGGACGCAGGTGTCCATCAAAGCACCCTCCTCAGCCAGGCACAGGAGACAAAATAAAATGGAGGGCTTATGGGTCAGGGTAAGGTCAGGGAGAGATCACTCACCAGTCACTGTCACAGGCAGAACAGGCTCCCCTTGGGGAATGCGTTTAATTTGTTACCAATCAAATCAGAGTAGGATAATGACAAATAAAAACTAAATCTTAAAACACCTTCCCCCTATCCCTCTTCTTCCTGGGCTCAACTTCACTCCTGATTTGCTCCACATCCTCCCTGCCAATGGCACAGGGGAACAGGAAATGGGGGATGCCATCAGTTCATCCTATGTTGTCTCTGCCTCTCCTTACTCTTCAGAGGGAGCACTCCTCACTCTCTTCCCTTGCTCCAGTGTAGGGCTCCTCCCACAGCAGTCAGTTCTCCATGAACTTCTCCAATGTGAGTCCTTCGCACAGGATGCAGCTCTTCATGAACTGCACCAGTGTGGGTCCCTTCCATGGGTGCAGTCCTTCAGGAGCAGACTGCTCCAGTGTGTGCCCCTTCCACCAGTCCACAAGTCCTACCAGGAGCCTGCCGAACATGGGCTTCCCATGGAATCACAGCCTCCTTCAGGCATCCCTCTGCTCCAATGTGGAGTCTTCCATGGGCTGCAGGTGGAGATCTGCTCCACCATGGGCCTCCATGGGCTGCAAAGGCACAGCTGCCTCACCATGGTCTGCACCATGGGCTGCAGGGGAATCTCTGCTCTGGCACCTGGATCACCTCCTGCCCTGCACTGACCTGGGTGTTTGCAGGGCTGTTGCTCTCACATGTTCTCACTCTTGTCTCTGGCTGCAGATTCATGTGCAGATTTTTTCCCCTTCTTAAATACATTAACCCAGAGGTGCTACCACTCTCTGATGGGCTCCACCTTGCCAGAAGCAGGTCCATCTTGGAGCCAGCTGGCATTGGCTCTGTCAGACACAAGGTGAAGCTTCTAACAGCTTCTCACTGTAGCCCCCTCACTACCAAAACCCTGCTACTCAAAACCAAAATATGTAGCAGTCAATTAATACTGAATTAGACTATTTTACTGTTTACAAGATATGCAGTGAAAGCTGATACGTAGGCTGGATGAAACTGCTCTGAAAGGCATAGCAGGTGGTCAGGAAAGACTATCAGCTCTGAAGCCGCAGAGTTCCTTCAAAAATGATTTACATGTATCTTGCTCCATATTTTATATCAAAATTATCTGTCAAAAAAGAAATGTAAAGGAGCTAAATCAATGCCAAATTGATGGTTGTATGTGCTGTTTCTTTTTCCCCCTGATAGCCTGAATCAACACAAAATGTTCTCAGCAAATGAAGGATCCATTTTTGTTGTCCATAGGGAGGGAGGGCTAAAGAAAATAATGACACACTTGCTATCATAGGTGATTCCAAAGGGATATTTAGTTTTTCTATATCAACACATAACGTTCCTTACAAATAAAGCAGCCGTTTTTTTTGCTATCTTCACCATGAAAGGCTAAAGAATACAGAAAATTTCATTACACTGGCTCACAAATGTGACTGCTGGAAAGAAGCAAAGTTTCTGACGTAGGCAGTTACACCACTTCCGCAGCACTCTCTTGGTAACGTGCTCCTTAATTTACCTCAGCATTCCTAGTCATCATTTTAGCATTAATTACTGAATGTGTGCGAGCAAAGCATTTGGCAGCTTGTCTTTTATAGCCACAAGGCACAGCAGCAGACCAAAGGTGTTGGACCACATTCGGTGCTGAAGAAATCGTGCATCGCCCTGTTAGCGAGCGCCAGCTCTGCCTATAGTCCTTTCAGTCTGTGCCAGTTTCTATTTCATCTTTGTCTACAGCATCAGAGGGACCATACGAGAACTGTGACTGGAAAATAACGTGATTTCTCTTTTAATTTGATGAAATACTTGCATTGGTTTCTACAATGTGTGGATATTTTCTTTTCCCTCCTGGAATCACATTTTTCAAAGAAAACTGATTGCGATCACATGCATTTAAACCAGCATGTAACGGTGACTTTATCAAACGTATTAGAATATTAGTAGATACACGTTATGTGCATAAATTCAACAAGTTTCACCTTCTCTATCTGATCCGAGCACTTCTTATTTTCCACCCACCTACTCAGGCACACAGTTATTCACTAGGTACAAAAATGAACTGCATGCCTTAAATATATTCAGATTATGCCTTCACCTTGTTACCAGGATTGCCAAGGCAAAAATACCCATCTCTTTCTCAAAAGATAGATGCTGATAATATAGAAACGTTTCTACTTCCACAGTGCCTATACTACTACAAGGAGTCAATTCTATTTAAATATAAATTTGCACTTGAACAGTTGTTGTACCTGATATGTGCATTTCACACACACAAAGAATTGTTTAAAAGTTATGTAGCTCTAGTCAAACATTTAGAAGTTAGGAAATAATAGGTTCAGGAAGAATCTTCTGAGCCTAAAGAACTTACCTCCCCTCCTTCTATGTAAGTATTACAAGACAGTCCTTAATTACATGAAAATCTGCCTTTTTAACTTCAGGAATCACCTTGTTTAATCCAAAGAACACCTTTTTATCTTCAAATTGTTCTACCTGTGCCATGAACACCTGTAACATTTTTTAATGTTCTCTCTGGCCTAGTTTTCTAGTCAAACAAAGCTTATGTTATGCTATGATTCTGTCTTGCAGAGCCCAGTGGGAACTTTACAACCCACTGTGTGGTTCCAACCAAATACAGTGATAAAAATAGAGGTTCTAAAGAAGAAAAGATTATCCAAGTTTCAGGGCAACTGGGGAAAGGTGAAAGCCCATCAATGCCTCCATTGAAGTAAAGGCTGAAGGTGAGCCCAGCTCTGCTGCCAGCATCCCGGAGGCTCAGCCCTAAGATCCTCAGAAAACAAGCCTTCACCCATCCTCCTGCATAAGGGCCACCCATATCCCTCACCTGGTCTCTTTTTTTCCAAGCATCTTAATTTTTTACAATGGTTTTGACCATGAAAATGTTCTCTATGTGGTACGTCATGGTTTGGGATGATGGGGACTACACTCTAATGCCTGCATCCATTTTTACACAGGTGAAATCTGGTTTTGTTCCTTTTCTTGGCAATCCCATTGCTCTCAGCCTCTTGGTTTTGTTTCTGTGTTTTGGCTCTATAGCTCACCTTGCGCACTCAGTTTGCCATTAAAACTCCCTCTCTAAGCTGAATGTTGGGCTGTGCTGTTTAGGCTTGCAGCCAGAACTTTGTGGTAAAGTTCTATACACAGTGCATGTCAGGGCAATTTCAGTATTAGGTGGTAAAATTCCCCTTCTGTCTATGTGCACAAGTCACCATTCAGTCAATGTTTCCAACAGCTGCTTCAGTCTCTGATACCCTTCAGTGTAGCTAAGATGGAGCTGGGTCACAAAACACAGCAATAATGCCTATGTCAATAAAAAAAGGAAAATTAGATATAAAGGAATCAGCACACTACCTGAGGGTTCAGAAGCCATATCTGCCTAATGTACATCTTGGACAATGTATTGCAATTTTGCTAAATACTGTCAATACGGATGTTTGCACACTGGCAGAAAATTGATTAAATCTTACCATTCTTTTCATTCAAACTCTGCTTCCATTTTCTCTCGTAAGACAGAGGTTTAACAGTAGATGGTCGATAACCTCTGGTGTATTCATTATTGCCATGCAGTACATATACGCACATTATCACATTGGTTTTGCTGTGTGTGCCTTTACTGTCACTCTTTGTCACTGAAAATGATTAAATGAAGTAGCAGGCAGTGAAAAACAATGAAATCTTTCAGTTTGGCATTACCTGTAATACACTGCAGCGAATTTGCTTATGTCCATGAATATCCAGCCCATCTTCCAAGCATCATCTTTCCCTCATTTTGTAAAGGTCCCAATGTTAACTGTCTCATACACAGTGAGCACCTTTTCTTTCTCTCACTTTTTAGAGGCCTGATTTGATGATTCAGTTTGTATTCACATGCATTTGGTGACAAATAGCACTCTGCCTTAGCAGAAAATACCTACTGAAGAACTGCAGTGAGGCTGGACGTCAGCCTAGGGAAGAAACACTACAAAAAGTACAGAACCATTCTGCAGTGTATAGCAAAAATGGAACTTAAACTCTGAAGTACAGCCTATGCCTTTCAACTACACAAAGGTATCTACTTAACTTCCAGTATGCCAACATTGAAATAGGACTTTTTTTTTATCTTAAATGAGTCAAATACTAGTGACATTGAAATCAATGGCAAAATTGCCACTGACTTTGATAAAATGTGAATATTATCTGAGAAATTTACATTCTGGACTTTTAAACCATAACATCTGCATTCTTTGTGCCCTTTGTTAGTGAAATAATAAATTGATAAAAATAAAAACAACTTCATATAGCTTGGCATTTTATTGCTTCCAACTTCTTTTTATAGCACTCAAACCCATAAAATAATTAAAATAGAAATAATTTTCTGTAATTATGTAAATAGAGGAAGATCTAACATTTCACAATAAAATTTCAACTTTTCCTACAGTTTTCTTCTGAAATGTTGCTACATGTTGTAGCACAGTCTTTGGAATTTGGCATGGTGATTCTCAATGCAGTTTGATGGTCCTTTGCTTCAGCTAAAAGTGGTAGTGAAAGTGCATCTTTGACATATGTTCCTCTCCTTGCAGCACAGATACCATTGCTACATATTAGTATGACTACTTTTAGCACTGCTTCAGGGCTTCTAGGTCTGCTGGAGCGCAGTACAGACCCAGGGCATTTGGACAGTGGAAAAGGTAAAGAGCTTTTGGGGTGAGTCATACATAGGAGAACAAAGTTGGCAAAGAGCAAGAGAGATTAGTGGCAGAGTACTTTGAAGGTGGCAATGCAAAGAGTGTATTAATAACATGAAATACATGTAGGGTGGGGTCTGGAAGATGGCAGATCTCTGTGTCCTCATCAGGAAGCTCATCCTACTGCTACGTGAAACACCTCCTTCTCCAAAGGATGCAGAGTCAAACTATGATCCCACTTTAGCTCCTTTGTGGAACTACCTGTAAAGACAATGGAATTCCACAGGAGACACAGGTCACTTTATTGCTCCACTTGCATCTGCATGCAGAGTTTTTCCTAGGAATCACCATCAGTGGAGAGCCTCTGCTGCTGGAAATGGGTGTTGCATGAACAGTGCCAACTGGGGGATCAGCTCTTTGTGCTCCTATCACCTTGAAGGGAAGTCATAGAGAGAGGGCTACAGTGACAAAGCCCAGGAAGGACTAAGTTGTTCTGCTGAGATATATCTTGAAGATGGTCCTGAAGTGGCAGATGGATGTGTAGCTTAAGTTCTGAAGCCTGAAGTAGCCTGGAAGAATCTTGTTCATAACATTTGAACGTCAATCTCTGCTGTGAGTCCACTAACCTGAACAGAAAGGCTGAGGTTCAACTGGTTCCAGGAAATTTCAGAGATGAAAAATCAGCTCTGAAACAGTCCTGAGAAATACATGGCACTTTTATATTTCAGGCAAACTTTCATCTGATTCACTCAGGTACTCAAAGTCAGCTTCAGGAGGGCCAAACTCTAGTTGGACAATCCCCTGAGTCACATCCCCCAGAACAGAAATTTAGGTCACACAGCATTAGATTAAAAACACACCAGTGTAAAATTTCAATGTTCACTCTGTCTTGGGTTTTGAACTGCTTTCCTCCCACATGTCTGCTAGACTTCCTAGACAAACAGATTCAATCTGGACTCACTCCTGCCTTCACTATAGTCTTTTCTTCTCACTGGTCAGGTGTATTCTGCCCTCAACCAAGCACTGCATCTCTTCTGCACTGCTTCTTGTTAGCCCCCACATCTAGCAACCCTTCAGAACATATATATACCTGGTTATACCTCTGAATTTTCTAGTATTAGAAGTAAAAGTACTGGTAGATTCCCAATTTACACCCCAGGCTTGATGTTGAGGAGTGAAAGAGAGTAGCAAAGGGAAGCTAATAGTTTTTCACAAGAGAAATCAAGGAGAGTAACAGTGGTGATCTCCTGAGGTGTTGGATCCCCTCTCCCTCCAAAATTTTGGTGTATCACTTGGAAAAATGATGACACCTACAACTGTTGACCCATAGCTCTGTTCCAAACATAGCAAGAGACTGAACAAGTCATTAATAAGTATAGTGGTGGAGCAATAAAATTCTTAATAAAACCCTAAAATAATCATAGCTACATTAAAGATTACAATTGATAAAGACAGCTAAGAAACCTAATCTACTATTGCAAAAGAATGCTAAACAGCAGATTTTTCACTTAAATCCATAGAAATGTTGTTCTAATTTCTTTTTGAGTCTCATAAAAGCTATTTTGTATCATCACCTCTGTCCTATTCGCTATGGGACTGCTGTCCAGCTAGGGATGGCCCTCAGCATGAAGCAATCAGACAGACTGAAAACAACATCCAGTCAAACTCTACTACCAAAGTGCATTGCCAAACACAGCCACACACCAATTAAAGGCTTTTTTTTTTCCAGTGTTTTGCCTTTCTGCAGCTGATACAGAAAAGAACCCTTCAGAAATTATCAAAATCCACCCTGTGGACAGTATTTACCACCAGATTTAAAACTGCTAAAATAACACTCTCTGTTCCACCTGAGCATTAAGCTAATGCCCCTCTTAAGCTTCTCAGACACTCAGAGCTTTTACACAAAAGGAAACTATCTACATGCACAGTGCCCACAGAACATTAATCCAGTCTACTATTTCCAAGGTAAGAAATAAAGCCATTTTAGTCACAATTTAATGCTATTTTTTAAATAGCATTAAACATCATTAACTAAAACCTGTCTTTTCCACATTTGTGGATTTTTTTTCTTTTTTTTTTTTGTATTACAGATGACTGTAGCAGTAGGAAACTGGTATTTTAATGGCTCATCTAAATACTAAACAAAGATGTAAATATTCAGTGTGATGTGCGGGGAATTAGTAGCAGCATTAGCAGTAATGGGGCTTGCACAGCTAATTCTCCACACAGCTAGCTGAACATGTACCCCAAAGTACTCATCAAGAAAATCAACTTTCAATTACATTTAAAACTAAAATAGGCTTTAGAGGCTTTCTTTCTCTGAGGCAAAACTTTAAAGTGGGTTTATATCTAAAGATTGAACTTCAGGGCTTCACAGCGTTACTACCATTCTAAAAGTAAATAGAATTCAAATATAATTTATAAAAACAGTACTTACTGTGGAATTAAGTCTCTAGATCATGCTTATTTGTTTATGCAGCATCTCCACTCTATTGTTATAGAACTTGAGCACAGTTTTAGTGTATGCATGACACTGCCTGTGGGGTAGTGAAAAGGCCTACATGACTTGACATGGAGCTGACACCCCTTCAGCTTTGCATCTTTGACGCTAGAACATCAAGTGTTTTTTTTCAAGGAGTGCTGATAAGCACCTCTGCAGTAAAACTGTCTAGCAAGGAAGAAAGGAGTAAGTTTGAAATGTGAACTTAAGCCATTTGTCTTATGCCAGCAGTTTCGTGCCTGGCTTTGACACATCTATGACCTAGCAGGAAGCAGGAGACATTGAAGGAGTTAACTGTGATTACCTTCTCATTTTACATTTTTCAGAGAAAAGGGTCTGAATTCTGCCAGAAGCAGCTTAAACTTTTCAAGATAATACCAGAAAGCATCACTGTAAAGATCCAGGTCGTGAGGGGTTCCCTAGCTACTAAGGAATTGATGGATTCTGGAAAATGTGTAAGACAGAAAGCAAAAAAAGCAGCACGGTACCAAAGAAAGTTCTGACTTCAGAAAGTATGTTTTATGACTTGATAAGATAAAGTTTCACATTTAAAATTTCATACCACTTGCCACATATCAGAAATGACAGATGCTGTCTAGCAACAGATGTTGATTTATACCTCAGCCATTCTTCCTCTTCTGATTCACCCTGACTTCTCCTAGCAAGAGCAACTTTCTTGTGAGTGAAAGTATTCCATTGTACAATTGCCTTAATTATTATGCTGCCTTCAATAATTTCCAGTGTAACTCTATGGCCAGTTCCTAAGCTAAGTAGCCAACAATTACGCTGGCCATTACCACTCAAAGCAAGACTTTGGGGTTATAATGGACATTTGCAGGAAAATGTCTCAGATATGACTAATAAAAAAGAGGAGGGGAGAACATATGAAATACTAGGAGCTGCTAGCAAAGTAACAGACAACAAAACAGAAAATACAGTATCATATAAATTTGCATTTTGCCTGCAAAATTAATATTGTATGCAGCTAATTATTTAAATAAATAAGTATCAGAAATGGAAAAGGCCCCAAAGAAACCCAGCAGGGATGATCAATGTTATGGAGTAAATTGTCCACAAGGAGTGGTTGAGCCTGAAAAAAAACGTGTAAACCAGAACTGAAGTCTACAGACTAATGAGTAGCATGGAGAGGTTGGACAGCAATCAACTGTCAAAAGAGCCAGCATCTTTAAGCAGACAGCAGTAGATCTGTGAAGATCCAAAGGACTCAAAGGACTGTATGCCCAAAGGAGCTTTACTTCATTCTAGGGGAGACTGGGTGAGCATCTGAAAGAGAGATCCACTGGGGTTACTAAGGAAACAAACCACATCTGGGTCAGGAAACCCTCAGTGCAAAAACAAGTTGAAGACATTAAGGAGGAACTAGCATATATGCTTGTCTGAGTCTTACTCCAATCTCACCATGCACTTGTGGCCACTGTTGGAAACAATCCAAAGTTAGATGGCCTTTAAACCAGAAGAAGCATTAATAGGACATTATACAGACAGGTAAATTCCCGATGAACTTATTGCAAATCTTGGAGTATGACATGAATTTTAAATCAGAAAGAGCCGATAAACTTTTTGTCTGCAAAAGAATAATATCCAGTAAGTATACCATAACCTAAATTAGCCAGCATACAGATCTTCATGTCTATTTGTCCCATCTCTCAGCACAAGGAACTTTTTTGGCAGTGTCTTTCTAGTTATCCCTCAAAGAGGAAACAAGAAGGCAAAGAGAAATCTAGATATTTGAAAAGTAGAATCATAACATCAAGCCAGTGAGAAAGCACCCCAGATGAGTGTGAGTATTCTAAATTTTGTTTCTGAAATACCCCCAAGTTTTTACTGAACAGGCTGATGATGTGTGTGTGTTAGAGAAGCAGCAGAACCAGAATCACCTTCTTAACTGAGAAAAAATAAAAATGGTTTTAAAAACATTTTAATGTAGACTAACTATGAATGCAAGCTGACAATATTATACTTTTGGTCTGCAATTAAAAGACATTGTGAATCCCTCTTTCAGGGCTGAATAATTTTACAAAAGGAATGTTTACCGTTAAGTATGGTAGATAACTGGATAAATGAATGTTTGTTCAGCTGATTCGCCACCCTCTATTCTTTTTCTTCCTGAATACAGCTTGTACTTTCTTGTGTGAGGAAGCATTGGAACCCGGACAAAGAACAAAATCCTCACCCTGATAAGTTTAATGGAAATCTTACCATTGACTTGAATGACACAAAGATTTGATACAGAATTTCTAAGGCCTTGTGTAAAAAAACAAAAAGATGGACCAGTTTCCTTCATCTGATAAAACTGTCCTGTATGGAAACAGGTTTTTTTAGTTAGAATAACTTGGAGGGATTTATATTAAAGTGATGTCAATGCATTTCAGTCCTGTAACAAGAGACAAATGTGGACAAATGACAGTCCCACTAGAAGCTTTTTAACTGAGCTAGCTCAACATTCTTCTGAAGTAAAGTAAAACTGCTTAGTTTTAGCCTTACAAATGAAACTGAAAATACCTGATACACCACTGCTACAACACATACTGAAAGCTGATCAATAGCTCTGTGTGCGAGAAATCCTGTTCAGCTCCAGTGGGAATGAAAAGCCATTGGGAGAAAAAAAAACATAGATCTCGATGAAGTTCCAGACATGGGGAATTTTCCAGGTAGGGGCACAACCCCAGATACACTTGTTTTAATGTTTTACCTCCTTCAGTTAAGCCAGCAGTGGACAGCTAAGGTTCCCCAAGCAAAGTACCACAGAAGGACCTTCCCCAAGCACCAGCAACAAGAGACCCCACCAGCTAGCTATGCTTGTTTCACCCTGCTTTTGTCGGTAGGGAAGTCCTACTGCAGACCAAGTGGTGTAGATAGTTTCTGTATATACCATTCTCTCTGTATAGCCTTTTATGCACCACTGTTGCAGGGGCAGAACAATGGCAGCTACTGTTAACCATTTGTGCATCGAGGTCACAGTGTGAGACTTGTGAATATGCTGGAAAAGACATAAATAACCAGTGCAACCAGTGAGGAAGTGTTCTCTTAAAATAAAATCTGCTTTGCTCTACATGCTTCATCTCCTCCTTTTACACCCTATTCAGTGTTACTGCTATTGCAAATATGTTAATGTATAATAAACCTCTTCTGTTTTATTACCACTTGGGAAGCTTACTTTCTGCAGTACTATAGAAATGATCCTCAACGAAATCTGAGCTGGTTTTGCAGCAAGGTACATTAAAAGGGCATTGGATCAGAAGTCCACCCAATAGGAAACTACAGCACAATTTTTATTAACAGCAGCAAACAATTTCCCACAAACCAACCCACAGTATTTTGTTATCATCAGGAAGACAATTTCAGAAAATGCTGCCACATACTCCACAAAACACCTCTCAAGAATTACTGAAAGAGTTGGAACTTTTTTTTCAGGGATGTATCCTAGAAGGGGATTTCATTTCAAACAGCTTTGTGCTTCTCAAAGACTGTGAGAAAGAGCAATATTCACTGTAACAGAGTGATAGATGTTTTCCATGACACAACGGAAACTATTACCGTTTCTTGCCAGCACAAGCTTTTTTGACAGTGAAATCAGTATATCTGTAATAATAATGCATTGAAAAAGGCTGCAGAATTTGTAAATGCTTTAGTGGGGAAAAGATTTATCTTTGGAACATAATGTAAGTCTCTGGGAAGTTCTGCCTTTCTTGAACAACCCTCAGTGAAACACCAACCCCAGCATGAGTTGTTTGAGAGTCATGTATAAGGAAAGATTGCTGAGGAGAGACCTGTGCATGGTGAAAGAATGGCACATTTGGATCCTGGTCTTGAATCCATTTATCTGAAATCTATGAATGATCGCACGTGGGAAAAAAACTGCTGCTAGCTCTTCCTTAGTCCATGTACAACATTTCTCTGCCTTCTTAGGACTCCGCATGATTTTCTTCTACATTATTAATTGGTGATACAGAACGGTTTCTCTGATAAAGACACAGGAATACACCCAGTGGTCAGACCTATAACAGACCACTCAAAATTGATCACAGATATGCAGTATAAGCTTGAGCCTGTTTGCAATCAGGAAGTCAGACTTCATCTACACATTAATTTTTTTTTTTTTTTTCTGAGATATCTTTTGCCATCAGAGGTAGTATTTTCCCAGACCTGAAGGTGGAACTCTTGCTCCTTTGATGATTGTTACATGAGTGACATGGCATTTTGCATTGTCATTTTTTCCTTGAGGAAGTTTGGACTTCGCTAAAGTCACTGCTGGGTTGTCTGGGAGACCACTTTAGCAATGGCAGTAGAACTGGGCAGTCACGCATGAATGTTGTGTTCACAATGAAATGTGCCAGGAGCTCTTCAGATATTGCCTCAAATAAACCCTCCAACCCTTTCTTTTTGGGGAATATCCTTGAGATCCTATCCCTTCTTTTGCTGCTGTGTATGTAGACTTCTTGGTCTTCTCCTGAAATCATCAAGTTTAAAGAAAAGGAAGACTTGAGTATAATCTCATGATGGTACCACCTCCATATCAGACCACACAGAACCTCTGCCAATGTATTCTTAACAAAAATTGCAGCTGTGTATGCTTGAGCTACAGTATACCTTTAAAAAAAAACTCTCAATTTTATAAACTGAAAATTCTGCACTGTTTCAAAACAGATTCATAGACAATTTAAACCTACAGCCAATTAAGATATGCCATATCTTTAGTATATATTTATATATGCATATATATTTAGTTTTGCTTTTTTTTGTAATTTTCTGAAAGCCAACACTGCCTCGACTCCTCAAGTCTCTCTAACCCAGACAAGTACTAGTACGCTGATGGCAAACATACCTGTCTACCGGCATTGGACTGTACTCTTAAAAGATCTCACATTAACACCCATTTTCCACACCTTTCATAACTTTCTTCTGGACTCTTCCCAATATTTAATATCCTGTTGAAATGTAAGTGCCCAAACACTGAATGCATTATTTTGATAATGGTTTTATTAGTTCTATAAAACAGGGGTACTACCCATTCCAGTTGTATTTGATGTTCCTCTGGTTTTGCTCCAGAGCATGGCTAGCAAAACCTTTGCTTTGAAAGCTCATGTGCAGCTGAAAATAAAACATGATGTCCAGGTCCTCTTCGGCCCTAACTCATGGTGATAGTCGTCCCTCAGACTCCAGGTGTGTCTTTGAGGCTTTATCTTTAATGTACAACCTCCACTTTTACTGTCTTCAGAGGAGTGCCTTTACAAGAGAGATATTACAAAGCAATTTAAAGGAGTTTATTTAGGTGATCTGTCCTTATCTTTCTTTACAACAGCAAAGTAATGACTCAGTATTTTTGTCTGGGTCACTTCTAGGCCAAGAACAACACCATCCAGAAAACCAAACTTCTAACGCATCTTCAGTTACAATTCCTTCTCTTCAGAACTGTCAGGTGAATCACTTACTGTGAACTATGAAGATAGTGCAGCAGGCTGGACTAGCTGATCACCAGAGGTTCCTCCCAACCCTAATGGTTCTGTCATTCTGTATTCCAAGTATCTAAATTACATCCTCTTTCAGCTTACATACATTCCTCCTTGTCCCATCTCTATACGTCTTTGTAAAAGGGCCCTCTCCAGATTTCCTGTAGGTCCCCTCTAGGTATTGGAAGGCTGTTGTAAGGTCACCTCAGAGCCTTCTCCAGGCTGCACAAGCCCAACTCGCTCAGCCTGTCTTCATAGGAGAGCTGCTCCAGCCCTCTGATCCTCTTTGTGGCCTCCTCTGGACTTGCTCAAGCAGGTCCATGTCCTTATGTTGGGGGCCCCAGAGCCCAAGTGCAGGACCTTGCTGTTAGTAACACTGAAGGTTCGTGAGGGGAGAAAGAAGCTTCACTGCCACGGGCTGGTCAGCGTTTGTCCCTTACACATCGATGCCCTTTAACACCAAGGTTCCACCTGGCAATTTGGTATTGCCTATCTTATGTGTCAAGGCAAGCAAAAATTGGTAGCAGGGACCTTAAGAGAAATCCTTTAAATTATAGTGAGAACATCTGGCCCTTCTTTAGAAGAAGAAATCTGACGTTCCACTCCCCAAGAGCCCTCATCCCACACACCAGGTACTCCCTCCCTACCCAAGTCAGCCTCTTCTCTTGCTGTTCCTCCTCCCCTTCCTGCCCCACTCCTAGAGTCACGGAGGGAAATAAACATGAGGCAAACCGCCCCGAGCGCGGCGACTGTGTGTGGCGGGCGGGGGCTGGGCCGGTACCCGCTGAGGGGGAGCCCTGCGCGCCGGCTCCTCACAGCGTCCCGCGGTCCTCGTCTCGGCCGCTGCCGCCACACGGTGAGGGCCTGCGGGTAGTCGGGATGGACGGAGGCACACGGCGGGCGGGGAGAGAGCAGCAGTGAACGGAGGGAGGGGGCAACTAGCAGGGCGGGCAGCGGGGCTTGGTGGCTGCCGGGCTGCCACCGGCGGCGGCCCAGCTGCTTTCGCTTTCGCTTCTCGCGTCGGGGAGGCGAGAGGGTGGCCGGGGCCTGGGAGTCGACCGACGTACCGTGGGCTTGGTTATTGTGGACGTGGGCTGCCGGTAGGAATATACAAGGCGGCCTGGGGAGGGCAGGGGGTGGGAGGGGAAGCGGAGCCCCAGTTCCTTTCCCGGGTTCCGGCCCTTCAGCAAGGGCCGCGGCGGGGCCGGCGCCGGCTCACCTCGGCCTTGCGGGCCGCGGCCGGGTTCTGATTTCTCTGACTGGCCCGCGCCCCTCGGCCTACTGCCTAGGCACGGGATGGGGGGTTCGCTCCACTCCCCGACCTTGCTCGGTGAGGGTGGCTTCTTCTCCGCCCTGCGTCTTGGGTGCCCGGGGCCGGTGAGCTCAGCGCTGGGGCTGTCCCGGCCTTATGGGTGCCTCCGAGAGTGGCTGGGGTCGGCGGTCTGATCATGGGAAGGCCCAGGCTGAGGTGCCCCCGAGGGCTGACCCGAACCAAAGCCTGACACACCGGCTTGGGTTGTTCTTTCTTCTTAGTAAAAGCACAGTGTGAGGAGTTGTTTAGTCTGGCATTCCCCAGGCTTTTAAAAGCCTAAGTCAGAAAAAGAATCTAGAAACTAGTACAGTCCACCTGAAACCTTGATACGAGACTTAAAACCTTTATTATTCTTATGTGCACACACCCTTTGCTTTTCAGGAAAGAGACGGGTGGAAGAGTAGGCCTCCATAACCTTCTGGTTGCTGGAGTGAGACTAGAGGTATAATTCAGTAATATAGCATAATTGCTATTAGGGCTCTGATGGCAGGTTGAACTGTGTTGCAGTTGCTTATTGCAGGTGTCAGGCTGCTGCATACTTGTTCTACTGGTTCAGGTTTGTTGACGTGTCAGTCATTAGGTATTTTTCTGCCCTCCTGCAGCTGGTTTAAACATATAATACCAACACAAAATGCCTGTGGTATGCTCTGGTTTCTCAAAGTGCAGTTGTGTGCTCCTGCCCTGGCTAGATTAATTTTGTCTTGCTGGGTGATCCCCAGTGCACAGATCTGCTAGGAGCCACAGCCTACTACCTATAGCTGCTAATTCTGGTTCTGAGCCCTCCTGTACAGCTCTTTATCCTACTGAGTAGTTTCATGCCACTTTGTGAATATGCTAGGGCTGGTGACAGCACATTATTTCAACCTAACAAAACTGTTTTCCTTTGGTTCCTTTTATAGCCAAACGAGAAAGATGTAATTCAGACTCAAAGCGCAGTTTGGCTGTAGCCTGCTACAGGAGCATGTTTGTCACTAATTACAGACCTCAACCAAGTGAGCACTAGTAAATATTCAGTCACTGCAATTTCTGGGCCAGTACTACTCTTAAGTGGAAGTATTTCACAATATGTTAGTGAGAAAGCTATTCTAAACCTACATTCTAGCACCCATATTGTGATTTATTTTATTTACAAGGAGAAAAGGAAAAAGCTTTTTTGTGTTACTACCCTTAAAAACAAGGCGTCTATGTTGGAAGTACTTTTTCTAGTGGTAGTGCTTGTCTGAGGTGTCATAAATAAGTTGAAATAAAAAATATGTATTATATTGTGTTTCCCTGAGCAAGCACAACTCTTCAGGTTTATTCTGCATTTGTCCCACCTTGTTTGAATGAACAGCACTCAGCAGTTTAATAGAAGTTCATGAGCATTGCATTTGATGTGTATTGACAGCATTTACTGAAATTTCTAACAAGGTACATTTTATGTTTTGATGGACTGCAACTTTGTGACTATGTGCTTTCTTTGCACCACGATGTAGTTAGTGGAGACTTTGTGTTAGTGTCTGAATTAAATTCAGAGTTCACCATTTGGAATTGGGTGCCCTAAGATTCGTTTAACCCTTAGAATTATCTGACATTTTAAACAATGAAATAAGATAGTACAAGCTGGTTGGACTTTTAAACACTGGAAGACGACGTGATCTATTTTTGAAGAATTTTGTTTACTTTACATTTGTTAAAGCAAAGGGCCAAATAGTGGAACTCCTCATGTTATTTTGCTCTGTTGCTTACTAACAAGAGCACATGGACTAATTCTTTATGGAAAATACATTTAAATAATTTCAAGGACACAGAGTGAACAAACTGGATAAGGGTAGTAAGAATCATAGATTATTTTCATATCAAGTGCAAATGTCAGGTTAATGTCATTCTTATATGCTAATTTTACTTCACAATTACAGTTTCAGTTTGGGGCCAGTCTCCATAAAGCATAAATAATTAGGAAGGGAGAGATAATTTTTATAACTACTTAATACTTTGGTAATGCTGCTAAAGTATGTTTTGGATAGGTCTTTTTTTAATAGCACAGTTGACAGGAAATTATTCTGCATCTGCATCTTGATCTCTCCTGGATGAGTGTTACTTCTGTCTCCGAAATATAATTGAATTTTGGTGCATGAATTTGGAATATTAGGTTGATAGTATTTTACTTAGAAGATAACCTCAAACAGGCCTGTAGCATCAGCATTTAAAAAGACCAGATACTGCAATTTCTTTGTTTTTCCAAAATATCTTGCACACTGAATGTAGTCAAGGACATTTAACTACAAATGGTTTCATCTAACTTTTTTAGTTACCTAGTTGACGACACACTTCATCCATTGTTGGTGCCTCTCCATCCCTCCAGCAGACCAGTGCCAATGAGATGGCATATGATAGTGGCGCACTCTGTGTAAATTTCCGCCACATGGGTTGTGTACATTTGACTTCATCGGGACCTATGTATGCCTTCCTGGCATCCAGCCTATGGTAGATCACCTCTAGAATGGCTAATTCCCTCAAGTACTGGAGGTCTTTCTCTATGGTGGCCCACTTGCCTGGGTGATGTAGAACATCGTCTTCGTAGGGATACCTTTCCTTCACAGCTGCCAAGAGCCGCCTCCAGAGGCTGAGGACTTGTTTCTCTTTCGCAATTGCTGTGTCAATTCCCGCTTCCCTAGCAAGTAATCCCAGCATTTTGGCTTCCAGACCTTCTAGTGTGTAGATGTCGGCCCTGTTGTCCCAGCATCAGAGCAACCAGGTGATGATGTGCTCGCCTGGAAGACGGGTGAAGTCTTTTCTCATATTCCACAGCTCAGTCAGTGACAGGAATTGAGAAGTCTTGTCATCCTCGTTGTCGTCCTTGTCGTCATCCTCGTCGTCGTCCTCGTCGTCGTCCTCATCGTCTTCCTCGTCGTCTTCCTCGTCGTCTTCCTCGTCGTCTTCCTCGTCGTCTTCCTCGTCGTCTTCCTCGTCGTCGTCCTCGTCGTCTTCCTCGTCGTCGTCCTCGTCGTCTTCCTCGTCGTCTTCCTCGTCGTCTTCCTCGTCGTCTTCCTCGTCGTCTTCCTCGTCGTCTTCCTCTCGTTCAGATGTTGCCCCCTCTAGTAATGACATTACGTCTTTATCTTCCATCACTACATGAGTTGCTTTTTGTTTACATCTCCTCCAGATTATAGAGGCAACTGATACTGACACAGATTGGTCTTTTGGTTCAGCTGCAGTGCCTTCTACTGAGGTTGGCGTGGCTGCAATGTCTTTTAGTGTTGTTGGAGTGACTGCTGTGCTAATTGCTGGGGATGGAGGAGCTCTGTTGTCTGTTGCTTTGCCATCAGATCCAGAGACATGTTTTTCCTGCTCCTTACAGAGCAGGGCTCTGTAGGCATAGGGCAAGCCCCAGCACGTTGCAGTGATTTGTTCCTCTTTGGTACTGCCAGGACAACAGCATATCTTGTTTAAGTGTTTTGCTAATTTTTCTGGATTTTGCACTTGTTCAGCAGTGAAGTTCCAATGCACTGGAGGGGCCAACTGGCTTAAGTGCTTGCCCATATGATCCCACGCACCCTGCCACTCATGACTGTCCAGTCTCAGGGAAGATCTCTTGGTGGTATTCTTAGATAGTTGTTTAACCTTAGACAAGACTCGAGCCTTACCCTGCTTAGCTTCCGAGATTGGGCAAGATCGGGTGTTCTCAGGGTGGTGTGGCCATAGGTAAAACATACACAGCAACATGCTGATCCCCAGCACAAGCAGCAGGCAGGTTTCAAAAGTACTCAGAGGCCATCCAAAACCTTTAAAATTCTCAAGTGCCATTGTAAATAGCCTGGTGGGTGAGTGGAAGGTGTGGGAGAACATCTCCTTCATAGGTTGGCCCCCTATAGGGGGGAAAAAGAGGTGTAATTATTAATTCCATTACATCCCTCCCAAAGTATAGAGGTGATGACCATGCTGAGAATGCATACCAGATCAGTTTCATGATCAATAATTCTATTGTATCATAAGCCATTATCATAAAGTACAGTGAAACATTAACCTTAGCTCAGGCCCCAAAACTGATGAACACTAAAACAGCAAATACTGACTGTAAGTAAGATACAACATGCTGAAACTCTGAGATCAAGTGCAACAACTCTGAGAACAAATAAATCAACATTGTGATGAGTGATAATCTGAAACAAGGAATACTTATCACAAATACGATTAGACAGACCCTGGTCAGATCTGGTGTTATCTCAACCCTTCATGCCCCACACTGGGGGGGCAAAAAGAACTGTTGTGGTTTAAGTCCAGCTGGTAATTCAGAGTCATGCAGCTGCTGGCTCACTCTGCACCTTTTTCATCCCCTGCTCCCGGGGGGGGGGTGAAAGAATGTAACTCCCATGGGTTGAGATAAGAACAGTCCAGTAACTAACGTATAACACAAACCACTGCTGCTACACCAATAATAATAATGATAAGGGAAATAACAAGGGGAGAGAATATAAAATTAAAAGGGATGGAGAAAGAAATCAACAAGAAGAAGCGATGCACAATGCAATTGCTCACCTGCTGCTGACTGATATCTAGCCTGACCTGAGCACCGAACTGGGCCTTCCGGGTGACACCCCCCAGTTTATATAGTGGGCATGACGTGCTGTGGTATGAAATATCCCTTTGGCTAGTTTTGGTCAGGTGTCCCGTCTCTGCTTCCTCCCGGCTTCCCATGCCACTCCTCACTGGCAGAGTGGGAGAGTGAAAAGTCCTTGAACATTGGTGTGTTATCAGCATTGTTCTCAGGCTAAAACCAAAACAGCTCTGCACCAGCTACTAGGAAAGAGAAAAATAACTGTGACAGCTGAATGCAGGGTATCTTCTTAAGCTAAAGTTGAGAGCAGGTTTTTTTACTTGCTTGAGGGAGTGTTTAATAGTCTGGACAGGACTGCTACTCAGAGGCATCTTGACACAGAGAAATAGGCTGATAGGAACTTCATCAATTCCAGGAAAGGCAACAAGAAACTGCTGCAGCTGGAATGGAATTGTCTGATGACTGGAGCAGGTTGTGGGAAGACTTAATAGAGAGCAGCTTTGCAGAAAAGGACCTGTGTGTTGTAGTGGACCACATGTTGAACCCTGAGCCTGACTGCATTGTTGCAGAGAAGGACAATTGCATTATGGGCTGTATTAGTAAATGTGGCTGAGGGACAGTAGGTTGACAAAGTGACTTTTGCCTTCCATTTTGGCATCTATGAGACTAGCAAGGCAGTTAGGGGGCTGGAAAACATGACATTAAAGGAGAAACGGAGAGGTGGATTTGTTCAGCCTTAAGGTGATGGAAGGGGGCATCTTACTACTGTGGGGTGGAAGGTATAGAGCCAGACTTCTCTTGGGGGTATGTGACAATGGGATGAGAGGCACTGGGCACATGGTGGTTTAGCTACAAGGAAGGTATTCCTGGTTTTGATTTGGGTTTGTTCTTGATCTGGAGAATAGTCAGACACTGAGGGAAGGGTCTAGTGAGTGTGTGGAGCATCCATCCATGGAGGTATAAGAACTTGACAAGGGCCTGTGCAGCCACATCTAACTCAGCTTATACTGGATGGCCTGTGAAAATCCTTCTCAACTGTCATGTTGTTCTCTATTACTCAAAAGCTAGGTATTATAGCTCTAGAAGTTGAAGTTACGCTAAGGAAAACACAAACCAAATAAAGTATTCAAGAAACCTTAGATTTCCTTGAAGTTGTATCTGGAATGAACATATGGTCACAGAAACTTGTGATGTTAATTTTATTTACATATTATACAAACTTTAAAAAAGTAAGACCTTGCATATTTTATTACTGGTAATTTATGGCTTAGAATTTTTGTTACAAAAGCTACTGTACTGTTTGAGAGAACAAGAAGCAGGAGACACACTTACTGTGTAGTGACTTTTAGGCAGCAGTGCCTTAAAGAGGTTTGTAGACATTGTCATGAAAGGTAGTTTACTGTCTAGGAATTTTTAAGTAGAGGAAAATGACCCCGTATGAAGAATGGCTGAGAAAGTTGGGGCTCTTCAGCCTGGAGAAGGCTGCATGGAGACCTCATAGCAGCCTTCCAGTATCTGAAGGGGGCCTATAAGGATGCTGGCGAGGGACTCTTCATGAGGAACTGTAGTGATAGGACAAGGGGTAACAGGTTAAAACTTAAACAGGGGAAGTTTAGATTGGATCTGACTAAGAAATTCTTTAGTGTGCGGGTGGTGAGGCACTGGAATGGGTTGCTCAGGGAAGTTGTGAATGCTCCATCGCTGGCGGTGTTCAAGGCCG
>JASSUY010025894.1:0-13459 GCA_032466535.1 Forpus xanthops
TTGGACACAGGGCTTGGAGCAAGCTGCTCTATGGAAGGTGTCCCTGCCCATGGCAGGGGTTGGAGCTGGAGGAGCTTCAAGATCCTTTCCAACACAAACCAGTGTAGGATTCTATGACATTAAGAGATAATTCACTGTTTTCCTGCAATCAGCACCACAATGCTCCACTCCTGTTTAAACTGAACACTCTGCTTTGCCTCGTGGTTTCTTTTTTTGGAAAGGAAAGGTCCAACTTTGTTGTGGTACATTGAAGAATGACGTGTTTAACAGAGAAACCCCAATCAATGGGATATAGATTTTGTGTTCCTTCTTGCCCTGTATTTCGCAGCCACACTGCTCATGCTTAGCGTCAGCTCTGACTCGGCTCCCAGCATCAGATGTAGTCATTTAAAATTCACAAAGTCTCCCAGGATCCACACTTGCGTGTGGATAGCTGGCTGCTACTACAAGGATGTTCATGGGCAAACATTCCTCTGGTGTTTTAAAGCTGCCAGAAAGCATTTATACCTGCTATTGTGTGATCGAGTCAGAAGTGGTGGTTTATGATGTCTGCCGCCTTAAAGACGCTGCAGGCTGTCTGTCTTTGTGCTTGTGCTTTGATTTCAGTCAGATATATTTATTATACTTATAAATGTCAGCAGCTGCCATTAGTCATTCATCTCAGCTGTCATGTTGAAAGGTACGATTCTACCCTCAGGGTATTTCCGGGGCTGGAAGTAAAGTCTCATAATGAAGGGGAAATTGGGGAAGCAAGTAAACCCCTGAGGCAAAGCTATATGTATATGTAATTAGATTAACTAGAAGGGTCTGCTTCATTTTAGAGCTGTTCCCAACCTGAGGAAGGAGCAAAAGTGGGATAAACAAAAACAAATAGCCAAGTATCACTGTAAACAGGACTTGGTGTTATTACCATAAGGCATATTTCTTGTCGGAAAATAACTTCATCAGTGCTATATTGAACTTAAACCCTCTTCTGTGGTAGTTATTAAATTCCATGACATTTCAGCTTGATTAACTTCTTAACAGCTATGACTCGGGGCTGTTACAGGGAAGCTTCTGAGGCGGATGGGAGATGTGATGACCTACCCCTCCAACAGTCCCAGTTATTCAAACCAAAGCAAATGCATTATAAAACCTCATTAGCAGAAAGGAAACTTAATAAACCTATTGCCTGATCTTTTCTGTGTTTTAATATTGGCTGTGATGAAGGGATGAGATAGCCCTGACGGGTAAAGGGAGTGCAACAAGAGGTTTCCTAAGCTCCAGCTTCATCACTGCCTTTATGATGATAATTTGAGGAGTTAATTATGACTTTTATATGGGATGTAATGGAGGGTGTCCTGGCAGGGGGTTGGAAGTGGATGAGCTTTAATGTGCCTTCCAACCCAAAACATTCTTAACTCCATGATATTTATTTCCAGGGGGTTATTATACTCTTCAGAGTTCCCCAGCACTACAGCTGCATTGGGACTCCCTCTGCCCATATCTCCACTAACCTGGCGCTGTTCATCACCACGGCAAAAGCTGTACAGCAGCTTGGCAGTTCTTGCAGCCTCCTTTCAGCCATCCAATAGCCATTCAATAAGGATGACAGCCCTGGGTGTAATAAAGGAAACAAGGATTCAGGTAGGTGGACAGTAATTGGTGACAAATGGTAATGGAAACTCCTATCTTGTGCCTTCTGATCTCGAAGTGCTGCCCCATTCTGTGCATGCTCCATACCATGGCCTCCTGCTTTTAGAAGGTTCTTGGGCTACGACTCTGGATCCACCCAGTGTTACCATTGCCATCCACATTGGCAAATGGGGATTTGAGATCAGCCCGGGGTTTTAAGCAGGCCAGCTTCTCCTCATGTGGTTTATCAAGCTGATGGCAAAAGGGCAGGAAAAAACAGATACACAATTGTTGATATTCCCCTAACTTATATTGGAAGTATTAGTTATATATTTTGAGTGAGTTGTGTGGAAAGCCATGATCATGTGGCTCTGCCCAGTCTGATCTATGGTGGTGTTTGTCTGTACCTTCTAGGCTATAGAACAACAATATATAAATGCTAAATTATTGCCGAAGAAAAGCATGGTATTATTGTATGGATTTATTTCCATAAGGATGCTGAGCGCTGGCACAGGGTGCCCAGAGAAGCTGTGGCTGCCCTGTGTCTGCAGTGCTCAAGGCCAGGTTGGACACAGGGCTTGGAGCAAGCTGCTCTATGGAAGGTGTCCCTTCCCCTGGCAGGGGTTGGAACTGGATGAGTGCTAAGGTCCTTTCCAACCCAAACCAGGCTGGGATTGTTTGATACAGTCGATTGCTGTGCCATAAAGTGCATAGGGAAAAGTAAAATAATCCAGGTAAAAGAGTTAATATTTAAAATGTTTGCACAGTGCTGAACCTTAATGTGAAACAAACCCAAAGAAATAAACTCTAAATTAAAGTGATATTGGCTGAATTAATAAATAATGGTCAGAGAGATGGCAAATTTCATTTCCAATTGCTCTGTACTCTGAAATACTCCAAGTGAATCTAATGAAGGATTAATGGAATTTGCTTTTGTCTTTCTGTAAAAAAGGAAAGGCTACATAAATCAGTGGTGTGCTTGTTATGCATATGAAAAGGTTATGAAAATATGGCACAATCTCTTCCATTCTGTGATTTAATTAAGATATGCCTCTGGGGAAGGGACAAGAGAGGGATGCTCGCTGTAAGTGATAAACTCACGTTGCATTTCCTGAAGGTGTGAAATAACATGGAAAAAAAGTGACTAATAGTATAAAATGTCAGGAATCAGTCTAGAGGAAAGGAAGGATAATTCAATTTTACCAAATCTGCGACAATATGGCTTGAACAGTGCAACTGGAATATCCCAATACTGCACAAAGATGCACAGGGATGAGCTCTCTGGAGGTTTCTTACTGACCTCAGAGTGCAAATAAATGACTTTTCCTGCAGTGTTTGTTTCTCTAAGATCTTCTTGAGAAGTGGAAGTGTGCCTCAACACTCCTGTATCTGTGGAGAATGTAACTCCCCAAATTGCCATGCTTTAAATCAGATTCTCAGGTACCACGGCAGTCCCAGGTGTGTCACTAGCCTTTCTAAAAGGAGAGTCCTTTTTCCAACTTGAGCAGTACTAAGTGTTTCATAGGAACAAAAGTATTTGGCAAGGCAAGTTTTTAGCTGCTCTGACTCCTTTCTCAGCTGAGAGACTTGCCAAATTTCATGGGATGCTCCAAAAGTTTCCTTCACTGCTTGGTTTAGCTTTGTGGCCGTTGCATGGGGATACAAGGGTCATTCTTATGTTTAAATGCAGGTAAGGAGATTAATTCTCATCCATTTAAAAGAGAAACTGCTCACACCACGTCCCACTGCAGCAACTCTTTGGGCTCTCATACAGAGACACAGCCCCAGAGAGCCTGAGGCTTTGCCAGCAGAAGCAGTATTGGTTCTCACTGGGGTCACAAGCCCTCAATTGAACTTAAGGCTCAGCCTTACACATCAATTCCCTGCATCACATGGAAACTGTAGATGGTTGAGAACCTCCCTGAGCCTTCTCTGGACCATCCCTGGGAGCTGAGGAGCAGAGGGAAGCACACATGGTTTGTGATGTTATTTTCTCATGTAATTAACTGGTCTTCTAGTAACGGGGTTTGGGTTTTTTCCACTTAAAATCACTATCAGTACATGTGCTAATTGGTCTTACTGCCGTAGTAGCTCAGATACTGAAGAGTAGGAAGTTAATTAGTATTTAACGAACTAAGCTTGTTGCAAGTTCATGAACACAATTCTTAGTTGTGTGGTTTTCCCTGGAAAAAATCAGAGTAATCCAGAAATTTAACCCCATTCTCAGAGATAAGCAGAGAAGCTGCTCAAAGAGAGGGTTTATTTTACTGTGACAGTTACTATGGGGCTTCACCTTTCCATCCCTGCTGTTTCCAAGGCTCCCTCTGAGCTCTCATTAGACATCATTAGATTATAGTAGTTAGATTATGGCTCTCACCTCAGGTAACCTCACTGTAGTTATTCCACATATCCTTAAGTAAGACAGTAGAAATACCAGTCTGTGAATTATGATAAAGATCAATCTGGTTTTGCTTCCTTTTTTTCTTGCAGAATGGGACCATGTCCTAATCAAGCAATTCCCTGAGGAACTGAGGCACCTTGGCTTGGGTTCCATCATGGACATCATAAAGGCGCTCACCTTTCAGGAAGAAGAAAATGGTTAATATGTGATTTGTGAGTGTTTGAAGGGGGGAGATCCTTAGTGGCTGAGCAATCCTGCCTGTGTTTCTGAAGGCATAGATCTGGGATGACAAGAGAGCTAAAAGAGGTTAATGCAACTCATTGTCTTTACACAAATTGCACGGACTTCAAGTGAATGTTAAACTTGGTGCTTAGTGATTATTTCTTGCAGTTGATTCCAGGGGCTGCCAGGATGGTTTGCTTTTGAGATATCTTTGCTTATGAAATGATAATTCAAACCAAACTGGGGACCTCACGTTTCTTCTGTCCCTTTTGGTTGAATCCCTCACAGGTGAAACAGGCAGACAGGGATCTTCTCGTGATGGGTGAGGGTTGGTGTTGGCTTCAGCATCTGTGTAGGGAGTGCTTTCCAATGGCACCAGATTTGAGGGATGTGCTATAGCTTATCATGTGCATAAATCAGTTTGATTTGATGGTCAGGTATGGTCTTGGGAGAAGAATTCTTTAAATATTGTCTTCTTGTGCATGAAGATTCTCCTTTCCATTTCCTAGCTCCTGATTTTTGTTGTCTTCATCTAGGCTTTTATCTTAGAGCTGTTGGTGTGCAAATCACGATGGATGTGTTGTCTTAGCAATAGCACTTTAAAGGCAGTTAGAATTGAGTGGTTACTGTCTTGTGACCCATGTGGTGCCAATCAGGTCTGATGGGCTGAGAGACAACACCTGATTGATGAGGAGCACCAGATTTGGTAGTGATGGGTGGACCTTGATGCTGCTGGGGACATGGAAAAGCTTTTACCTTGGCTGATGCTGGAGTATCTATGTTAACTGTGCTTATAAATGAGCATGAGGTAAAATTCAATTACTATATTTATGAAAACGTGCAACATTTATACAAATATTATCTCAAAGATGGCTATTGGAAAATTATAGGTAAATTCACAGCCAGCTCAATGATGGCACATCAAGGGCTTTTAAATGACTTTGAATTGGAAGAAGGCAGATTTAGGTTAGGTATTAGGAAGAAATTCTTTGCTCTGAGGGTGGTGTGGTGCTGGCCCTGCTCTATCTACAGTTGCCTCACCTGGAGGACTGCACAAGGAAGGCCAAGGTAGGAGCTTTTCCTTTTCATGTCAGCTAATCACCTTGCTTCTGCAGAGCTGTGCTGGTTTATCTCTCCTGAGAGCAAACTGCTCTTTCATCTGCTCTTCTGCTCGCTGTACACTCCTGCCCTGTATGCAAGCTGAGGGAAGAATTACCCAGAGATGCTCTAATTAAGATATGCTGCAGTAGAGTTAATTTTTAGGGTTTCTCTGAGATACTGACAGGAGCACACTGTAACTGTTGTGCATTCAGGGTAAATGACTTTTACTTAAGGTGCAGCCAAACCTATCAATGTAAGCAGTGACAAAATTGTTCAGAAACATCATTAATTCCTGCATCATTATTCCGAGAAGTATTACTGAACATATAAGCAATGTTGAGTATATTAATGTCTATGCTTCTATTACTTTGTCTAAGAGGAATGAATGACTGAATGAATTCACCGTGTTTTCTCTCAGTCCCACAAACAGGCTGTCACTGAGAGGAATTTGATGAAACAAAGTATTTGGTGTATTTCTGTCAATCTTGAAGCCTGCTGCCTGTTTATTCTATTTTCATGTGAGCCTTTCAGCCCTCTGTATTTGTCCTGGTCTGTAGTAGCTTTCCTGCGCTTGCCCTTTGCCATCCCCACAGCAGCTGTGGCTGCAGAGAAGCAGGGTTCTCTTGCCCTGCATGAAAATGACAGGGAAGACAGCAAAAACTTGGTTTACTGCTTGCAGATCCATGTGACTGTGTTGGAGATTGTCCAATAGAAATACTTCCCATTGAGAATGATTTGTCATTCTTCAATCAGGTTTGATATATTTAAATCTAGTTTAGAAATCACACCTTTGCATTAACTCGCATTGATTTGGGGATATTTCACGGGCAGTGCTCATGACGGGAAGAGGCTGTCAGAAGCATTCATGGCTTCTCAGGGTGATCACAGTGGGGATAAAAGAATGCTGAGTACAGAAGATGGAAAATATACAGCATCTATATGGATTTTCCCTGGTTCTGACAGGGCTCTTCTTATTATTCTATTTCTATGAATCTCATTGACGCAGGGGAAGCTGATCCCCTCGCCATGGTGGGCTAGTTAGAACTCTAGGAGGAAATTTGCTCCTGTTGTGAGGGATAGATGTGGTAATTCTTTCTGAGAGCTCAGCAATCACTGGGGAATGATGTGGGGCTGTAATTCCCTGGAAATTAAATGTTTCTATTGAGAGTGATGTGTGCCGTGCCACTCAACGTGCCACTGGGCAGCCTGCAAGGGTGCGATGGAGGGATGCTTTTAGCCTCCAGCCCCTGGGTTTGTGCAAAGCAGCTGAAGAAAGGTGTTTCTCAAAGGCACTTGTTCAAAAGCAAACAAGGAAGGGGATGTCCATCACCTGCACAGTTAAGAGGGAGCCCTGACAGGTCCTTACCAGGATCCTCTGGTTCCCACTAGCGCAGGTCTCCCCATGAGCAGATGCAAAACTATTCCCATGTTTAGGATTCACAAGCCACATCTAGATAAACTGTAATTGCATCTAAAAAGTCAGGCTCTATCGGAGCTGGGAGTTTGGATGGCAGGGAGGAGAAGCCCTGTCATGCATGTGACACACAAGCCTTTCTGCCTCATAAGCAAGAGACAGCCAAAGTTATACATTTCGTAGACAAGCAAAGGAACCCTGACGAGCTATTTGCAGGCAAAATATACTACAGGAGTAGTTTTAAGGAATACTGTTCTAGCTTTGCTCACGTGCAACTCCTGAGTTTCCTGTATTAGTTTTTCCCACAGTACTGAATAATTAATTCTTCCTGAGGAAGCTGCAGTACAGACTGCGAGCTTCAAGCATCACCGCAGTCTGAAATGAACCCTCTAATATTTATCCTGTACTTATTTCTGCCTTCAGCATTCAAGTAATGCAGTAGATGATTCAGAGGAATATATGATCAAATGCAGCTTTGGAGCAGAGGGCAGTCAGGAATAACAACTCCTCTGCTGAAATAACCTTTGGTGGTTTCTTTCCCAGGTTGTTGTCTCCTCTTCCTTTAACTCTACTTTTCATTTGACTCCAAGATGTAAATGATAGCAGTCTTACATGCTTTACACATGTGCTGGAATCCACATCTTCAAGATGTTGTAGAAACAATTAATCCTTTCTTGCTGCATACCCTGCTAGGTGAAAGTGGGACAGAATAACTGGCTGTTGCCCAAGCTGAGGTGTGCAATGCACAGACCATCATCTTCGTGATGGGGTGGTTGGTAGACTGGGTTAAAATCTGTCATTTCCAGCTTCCTTAGGGAGAAAACTGCTGATGTGGTTGGGAGAGAATCATAGAATAGTTAGAGTTGGAAAGGACCTTAAGCTCATCCAGTTCCAACCCTCCCTGCTATAGGCAGGGACACCTCCCACTAAACCATGCCACCCAAGGCTATGTCCAACCCAGCCTTGAACACTGCCAATGATGGAGCATTCACAACTTCCCTGGGCAACACATTCCAGTGCTTCACCACCCTTACAGTGGTGAAGCACTGGATCCTCAGATCCAATCTAAACTTTCAGTATTGAGGAGGGGACTGTGTCAGTCTTGGTGGTTCAACTGATTAAGGCACCCCCCGTAAGAGGAGCTCCTATTGCTGCTGAAGCAGTGTGAGCTTCCTTTTAAGTGAGAAAACAGTGAGTTAAAGAGCAAAGCAAAATAATGTGACATTGAGAGCCCTCTATATTTGCCTTTCTCGGGTAACAAAGTCCTCTGACACCCATGACACCAGCATCCTGCCTGCAGAAACCTCACCTGACGGCTGTAAGTCTCCATCAGGAAGATGCTGGCACTTTCCAAACGCTGGTGCAGAAAAGGATGCTACAGAAATTGCATTTCTGACGTGGGTTTCTGTAACATGCTGGTGCTAAACCAAGATGCTCTGTCAAAATCAAATCCTTGTCAGGTTTGTGTGCAATCTTCCCTGTGCCCTCTCTATCTCACTTGATGGGCTGTCACTCAAGCATGGTGGCAGATGCTGTCACTCAAAGCTCCCGAACCCATGAGCTCTCTGCAGCATGTAGCATCAGTCTTGTCGTGCTCCCGTGTATCAGAGCATTAGGATTTGATATGTCATCCTAATAGCACAGCATGAAAACATGTCAGCTGGATTTGTTAAAGTGTCAGCTAGGAAAAGGAAAACAATGATACCCGGAGCACAGAAAGTGTGTAAAGAGCGTAAGAAAAGCATATGCATTATTTATCTATTAGTCTTTAAGTGGAGTAAAGTAAAACTAAAAATGTCTTTCATCTCACATGGAAAAGCGTATCCTCTTCCCAGGAACATACCTTTTCATCCCTCATTTCCTTCTGGGCTGTTTGTAGCTTTTTTGATGGTGATATTTCAGGAAAACACATACACACAGGCTGCCCTGAACGTGGGTTTCAGATTTAACCAAGTGGTGAAGCAGAGCCTGTATCTTTCAGAGCAATATTAAATGGCACAAATAAACATTCCCAAGTACTGTCTTGAGGGCTTGATCCTGTGGCCACATGAGGAACACCAGTTCTTCTTTTAAGAGGAAATGAAATCACAGTGCTAGAAATTACTGCCCATTGGAGCTGTGCAGATCCCTGTGGGTGAAATTCATGTCAGCAGTTATTCACTTGGTATTTCCAAGGGCTTGTGAGTTGGGTACAAAAATCATCTCTATGATGAAGCTTTAAAACCTCAGCCCTAACGGATTTCTTAGCTCTGCAAATCAGAAGTGGGGAGAAATTACACTGTAGAGGTGCCAGAAGTGTCTGAAGTTATCTCAGTGCCTTAATTTGACAGTGCACGAATGCTGTGGTGATCTGGTACAGTATGTTGAGCCGTTAGCACGCAGCATGGAAATGTAAACTGCTTATATCTGTCATTGACAGATGGTTCATTTGATAGAATACCATCAGGAAGTATATTAAGAGGAGAAAAAGAAAGACATTGAGAAACTTTCTCAAAAGGCTGTAGGTTTGAGTTGCAGAGACCACAAATCTGATGTTGGATGATCAAAACGACAGCCAATAATTCATGCTTCTCTCTGATTGCAGAGCTTGAAATGAGTTGTGCCTATCTTACTTGTGACTCTTCCTTTTTCTCTGTATAGCTAATGTTATTATTTACACTGTTCTGTTGGATTTAAATTATGATTCCTATGTAAGAGTGAGCTGTTCCTGTGATGGAGAGGTTGACAGAAAGTCAATGTGGTGATGTACCTTCATATTGCACTACAACGACTTAGCGAAGAAGGTGCTGAGCTGTACTGAGCCTGAAATATCAAGGCTCTAAGAACAAAACTGTGTTGGGAACAGCATCAAATGTCTTTTAGAAGAGTTGGAAAGTTTGCTTTTGTTTGGATGGGGCTTGGAGCAAACTGCTCTAGTGGAAGGTGTCCCTGCCTATGGCCGGGGTTGGGACAGATGAGTTTAAGGTCCCTTACAACCCCAACTGTCCCGGATTCCATGAAACTTTGAGTTTTAGAGTCAGGGATAATGTCTGTTTTCACTTGTCTGTTGATGAGCACAATATCCCAGCTAGGTGCCTGAAAGGCTGTTCAGTGCGGATCATGTAAACCTGTTAATGAACAGGTTTGATACAGGCACTGCCTATGGCAAGGGGTTGGAACTAGATTAGCTTCAGGTTCTTTCCAATGCAAACCATACTATGATTCTAATAATGTGAGATATCTCATCCCATACATGCTGTCCTTCTGTTGAACTTCTAATGTGTTACTGATGCTGGGGAGACTTATCAGAAACAAAAGGAGGGGAAACTCCAAAGTTTAGTGAGGAGGATGTGGAGAGGTTTTCTGGTAAAGCCCTTGAGAGTTCAGTGTGATAAAACCAGCTTGTTCTCTGTGGTCTTGCATTGGAAGTAACAGAAATAGCTATTCTATCCTATGGTGAAAGCGGTCTTAATTCTCTCATTTCTTTCTTTTCTCTTGTGCAGAAGCTTGCTTGTTATACCCACAGAGCTAAGAAAATGGCTAAAGGGAGAGCTGAGCCCCAGAAAAGTCATCAGAGCGGTTGGTGACATAAACCCATGGAAAACTAGTGTGTAGCTGCAGCTAATGGGCCTTAAAATGTCTCAAATTCTCCTGCTGGACACCAGAGGTGCTTACAGAGGGTGGGTGAGCTGTTAATATTTGCACTCAATTCAATCCTTACAGTTGTCTAAAGAAGAGGGTTTCGTTCGACGCTTTCCCTTCACTACCAGAGCTGGCAGGGGAAAGCCAACACTGAAATAAATGACGGATTAGACATGCAGTCAATGTTTTCTTCATTTTCTTAATACTCAGTTATGGCACTTGATCACCTCTGGAAAACCTTTTCTTTGAAGTTTCTCAGCGATGCAGATAATTTCCATCGAGTGCATTGTCAAACGTCAGCACCAGCAGGTGAAAACTTGGACAAAAAGATTTAACCCCACTTATTTCTAATGGAATTGTGATAACGAGACTTAAAATGAAGTTTTCCCTGGAACGATGCATTTCACTGCAGCCCCGATACACATCGGGGTTGATTACTCACTACTGCAGGTTTTCAGCAGCTTTTTATCATCAAATTCATTCGATGGGTTATCTGATAAATGACTACAACAACCATAGTAGGAAGCTGTTTTTAAATGCATGCAAGGGTCAATTCAAACGCGCATCCTTAGTTTTACGGAAGGAAAGGCAACATCCTGGCACAATCTTATTCAATGGGCCTGCATGCTCATGGTTTTTTCCCAACAGAATCCAGGATTTCATCCGTTGCTTTTATAGAATTGTTTTGTAACTCAGTGCTGGAAGAATTTGGTTTCAAAGTCAAACAGTTCATGTGGACCTGGAAGATGTGGCCCAAAGGGAACAATAACCCATCAGGGACCTGAGCCAAGCTGAGCAAAGGAGTAAAGGACAAATGTCAGTGGTGCCCTGAGCTTGCAGAAATCCCATGGGCAGAAGAGGGGTGCGTGTGAGTTACCATCACAAAACCAGTAAAGTGGTTAGAAATAGAAAAGCACAGAAAAAAGGTTTCATTTATTGCTCTGGTTTTTGTCTGTTTTTCAGAAAAAAAGCCCTCAAAAAATGATGTTCTGATTAAACCCAAGGACACCTGCCTCTGCTAATGATGGAATTAAGCAAATGATCCTTTTACTGCTTTGTTTTCATGACTATATCTAATTCTCCTCATATTCTTCTTGTCATTGTGGTATCTGAAAACCTTCCCTTTAAAGAGTATGACTGATTTCTGGTGGAAGTTTGTTTCTTTCCTTCTTTTCAGAGGGAGACTTACAAGCTCTAATCACCTTGGTTGGTTGATGGTTCCAGGTTTTATTATCTCTCCAGCTGTTTAAATAAGGCCTTATAATTGAGTATTTGTTATTGTAAAAGCTTGGTTAAAAGACCCCCACCAAGCCCAGAAACAGGGGTAGTTTTGTAAGTGATGCACTAAAAAATTCTTCCTATAGAGGTTTCTTGCTGGTTGGGCTCAGTAATTGAAGAGGTGTGAGATGATGGGACACAGTATTGGTAGAAAGGTTCTTTGTTACTGGGAAATGGCAATGTAACACTGAACCCACTGGAGGTGAGTGAAGATCCAGTGTGGCTGTTGTGACAAAGGCTGGGGCAAAGCCCTGACCACTGGTGGATTGTCTTCAAGCAAACAGAGCTTGGTAAAACTACTGCTATGAGCATCAAGTGCATTTTACTTCATGGATTAGCAGCCTCTTCCAGATCTGTGTGAGCTGTGATGCTGATGCATCTGAAATCCGGTATATGGCATCTCAATATTGCCTTGCACAGGTCTTCCCAGCTCCAGCTGAAATAGCTGTTATGGGTGCTGCAAGTCACTTAATCACTTGGCTTGTCCAAATGTGTGGTTTAATTTGGCTGCACGTATGTTTTCTTGGTGAACAGCAGACTTTCCATATGGGTTTTTTCCCACATAAATGGCAACCCATTAGTCTTCCTTTAAGTGGATTTCAGAATGAGGTATTTGCAAAAACACACATATGGGAGATTTAAAATGAAAGTATTTGCTCATTTTAGAGTTACCTGAATTTCCAAGGAACTGTCGTGCGGCAGAAAGCATGTGCAAGAAAAGCTTGTTTCCCTGAAACCATCAGTTCTTGGATGTTAAGTTCCCAGGATAGTTTCCTACAACATTAAATGCATTTGGGCAGATTTGGATGCTCTTGTGATGAGCTCTGAGGTTGGGGAGATCCTGGAGGAAGTGATGAGTGTCCTGTGTGAAGGTGACCCTACATGGAGTGGACCCAAACCCTCCTTAATTCTCTTCTCACCTAAACTGCTTCATGACTCTGTGTCCAAGAAATAAGAAAGCAGGGGAACTGTTAGCAATGTGGTAGAATGTTTTAGTACTTCAGTAATACAGTATTGCTATTCTGCTATGGATAACTGTTCTGGATATGACGACTCTGGGAGGGACAGTAAGTTTCCTGCTGCAGATTGCTTTTTTCTTTATATGTATCTTTTCCACTCCTACTTCTTTTTTTTGGTTTTATGTTGTTTTGTGGTTGTTTTGGGTTTTTTGTGTGGTTTTTTTTTTTTTTTTGTGGTTTATTTGTTTTGAGCTTTTTAATACTGCTTTTTACATACTCTGTATAAGAATTCATGCTTCAGGTGATGTGCAGCCCCGGGGCTGAGTTGGAATTGCCTGAGTAACAGATAAAAGGAAATGCAGGAAATAATTATCTTCTCTTATACCTCTCCTTCTTCATATCCCCCTCTTCCAAAGGGAAAGCAGCAAGGGCCCAGAAGCAGAAAGTGAGGCTGCGCCAATCTGCATCAAAGCAAGCAGAGGAAATAGCTTTTTCCTAGTGTTTTTATCATTTTCAGGAGGAATTCCCTCTCACGTGACTGGAATAGAGGGCTGCAGAGTCTTGTCAATCCCTGCTGCCAGAGGTTGCCTGTAATTCTATTGCCAAGTTTTACTTCTCCCCCTATGCATTAATGCCTGCAATAATTACTGCATGGTGATGTTGGTCCATGTGATGAATCTGAAAGTTCTGGGTTCAGTTCTGACCCACGTGTTCATGTGTGTGTGAATACACGTGCATGTGTAGGGATAGGGAACAAGTTAAAACCTGCCAAAGGGGAGGCTGAGATGAGCTCTTAGGCAGAAGCTGTTCCCTGTGAGGGTGCTGAGCGCTGGCACAGGGTGCCCAGAG